>JBAMJR010000140.1:202500-380000 GCA_038501785.1 Myoxocephalus aenaeus
AGCTCCTCTTTCGATACAACTGCCACACATTACTGCTGGCACTCTCATTACGCTAAGATTATTTTATTTTCATTTCGCATCGGAACCGCGTGCGCTTTTCTTTGTTCCAGCAGTCAGCGCATTGCAAAAGGAGAATTTCTCCCAGGTACAAACAGCAGATAGTGTTTTTTTTTTCTTCTTCTTCTTCTCCCTCGTTTTGACTCACGCGCTTCCTTTGTGTGACATTCCTTTGTGTGGAGAGAGAGACTCATCATGAGGGAAGGAGCCTGCTTTTCAAACGGCATACATAAAGATGTTACGTGAACCTCCCCGTGCCAAATCAGGGGAGGGGGTCGTGTCCTCATATACCCCATCGCTCCCTCAGACTGCGGACTGGTGTTGGCTCAATGACGCCTAAGAAGACGAGGGAAATGTCCAGCAATGGGGCATTGCTGTGGCGTGGGTCCTCTGTCGAAGCCACATCATTTCCATCAGAAAAAAAGATGACATTATAAGAAAAACGCAGATGATTTGACCCCACCGATGAGGAGACTCGGTGGGCATTTCGGATGCGAGTCGCACGGATATCCAGGCTGTGTGTCAGATTTTATATACACATTCACAGAGGGGTTTGTGCGATTTATTCGGAGAGCACCTGGTGCCATTCACACTTCAGTGTGTCATGTCGTTTTTCGGCGTTTCAGCACCACACCCCTGCAGCTTCAGCGGCGTTCACACAAAAGCATCCGCGCGCACGTCCAAGAGCTGGCAGTGGGGCTAAATTGGGTGGTGTCACTATTACTCTCCTCAGCCAAACCAGCCTCGGTCATCCTCGTGCTCTGTCACTAGGCATAGTAAGAAGGGGGGTACATATTTAGCTGGAGTGGTTGGTATAAAGGAAGAGTGTATGTGTCAGCACACTGTCAGATGCAAACCTCTGGCAAGCAAGATTTTAAAATCATCCCCGACTGTCCCAGACAGCAGAGGGTGTTATTTCAGCTTTTCTTCGAGATTTGCAGAGTATACTCTGTGTAAAGGCGGCGTTACAATTTCCTGTTTGAAGTAATAAATGTATTTTTTTTTTAAAAGACATTTATTACTTCATCTGCTTTGTTTGAGAGCTGTCTCACCGGGTCCACACGTGAGGGCCTAAAGTGGGTTGACCGCAACTTTAACATCAATACAGTTTTTGTTGTATAAAGAGAATCTGACGATGCTGAACACCTTCAATAATACAATTCAACAATAATATACTCGTAACTAAAAAGCCCCAACCACTGGCCGGTTAGGCCTGAAACGTATCAGTGGCTATGGAGTCTTCCCTCACTTCACGTCGGTTAATTGTGATCAGGTTTCGTTATGGATTAATTGAGAAACGAATCGACAGACTAAGCTGTGATGAAAATGATAATCAGTTGCAGCCTCGCTCCAATAGGCACTAGGATAATGTGGCGTGTAACACATCACCCTGGTTCCTGATCGGTCTGTCTTTTGTGGAGCTGCCTCATAAATTCAAGTAGTTTACCGATAAAAGCTAAAATATCAGGTTAAATGGTGGTCTGACGATCAACGGGCTGAAAGGATTTGATGATCTACTGCATGCATTGTATCCTCACAATAGGTTTTCTGTGATCAAATGTGTTCAGGCAGGCAGAAACAAAAGACTGTTTATGAATCCGGTACCGCAATCTGCGTAGAAAGGAGCGGCTGAGACGTTGGATCAAGACACCTTTGTGGTGATCAAAACCTTCCCACTGCTATGATCATGTACATATCGTGCTAAAAGGGGTCCACAGCCCATGAGTAATGGAAAGCGCAGTGTTCGGTCCTTTTTTTTAGAAAAGACAGGATATTTTTCAGGAAGCCGCAGTCATGGGATTTTTCATTAAGGCCTCTGTTGGAGCGCTGCTTTCTCGTCTCTGCAGGGTTCAACAGATATGTTGTGGTGCGTTTTATCTTGATACAGATACCGTAAAAATCTCCAGAGGCTGCTGGGAGTCAATATTTTGCACGTACTTTTCCGCTGCGCCGTGCTCCCTCCCCAGCCGCTGGGGGCCATTTATTTCCCCCGTGTCGGTAGTGTGTGTTAGCACAAAAGGCTTGTGTGCCGTTGTTTTTCCGGGTGCTGCTGCTGCTGTCGGTACCAGCAGCGGAGGAATGCCAGGCATGCCGGGGGACCCCGGACGTCCGTTGTCCCGGCCCAAGGAACCACGCTAATTGGAGGGGTTGTAGCCGTGCCAGCGGCCAGTAGGATTCAAAGGCACCAATGCGTTAATGACGCCCGCCCCCACCACTCCGCTCTCCTTCATGGGGAGGCCCGGGAATCACAAACTCCACTGCTGATTCTAGAGAGGCGAGAATTGTTCCTATCAGGTGGGAATAAGAATTAGAACCTCTCACAAATCTGAGTAGCAGTTAATCTTTCCCACAAAGAAACTGGAGGGCTAGACACAGTCTTTGCCATATATACCGAATGCAACATTGCCTTGCTGAAGTCACACGTGGTCTATTATATCTCACTTGAGTTACACAGAGGTGAGGCAGAGGCGAGAAATGTCTTGGAGCATTTCCTTCCCTGCATCTCAAACATGAAAACCTCCTCTACCCGGCCAGAGTGCACCGCATCACCGTGCCTGATCTAATCTGTGTGTGTGCTGACAGTGACTAGCGCCGCATGGCATGATGCAGATGCGTGTGATGCGTCTCTGCAACAATTTTCAGTCCAGTGGCAGTATTTTGAAGAAGGGGCTTTCTAATGAGGAGACTACCCAGAAGGCAGTTGGCCTCCGTGTTTGTGTTCAGTTCATGGTGGGGTGGCTTCTCTGGAACAGTTTCACAAGGTGACTTGGTCCATTTGAGGACCGATATGTTTACATCCATGAAGAGGTGGGCATCGTACAATAGACTGCCAACATAGTTTTGCAGGCCCAATATGTTGTCAGTGTTTTTTCCCCTGCAGGTCTCTTATTTCTCGCAGGAGTGTGACGGCTCACAAAACGCAAGCTTTGGATGGTTTTCATGGTTGTGAGTCACGGATGGGATCAGCAGAAAAACAAAAAGTAAAGTGTATATAACTTTTAGAGATGCTGCATCACGTTTTTAATATTTTATAGCACTTGGTACAAGGCTCCAGACATATTTTTTTTTTCTCCACTGTTTCAACAGCTGTGTCAACCATTCTAAATGTTATTCTTTTACTTTGTTATTGTCATTTATAGCAGTTATTTGCTAATCTTGTCATTAGTAGTTTTAATTTTAATTCATCATAAGCTGCTTTTGTTAGGAAATGAATCTATTTTCTTATTATTATCCCAGATCAACTGTACACCTCTCGTTTCTTTTTGGAGTTCAGAGAAGGAAAGACTCACCGTGGCAGCTGTGCATGGAGCTGAAGGATGCAACCTCATACACAAACTAATTGAATTCAAAGTCTGACTAATACGTGAAATGAATCTAATGAGTGGACTTCCACAGCCGGACACTGGGTTATTTGTAATTCAGACACTCAGTGTCTCCCGCTCCACGGTCAGTCCAAATGCTCTGATTTTAAGAAAAGATCTCCTGAGGCTACAATGTAATATTTCACTAATTCACCCACAGTATGCCTCAAAGGCAATATAGAGGTTACAACTCAGTCTGAAGCTGTTTTACTGGGTTATGACAGCACGTTTAAGCATTTCGGAATAATCAGTTTAGTGTGGCTTGACTTTTATTCTTCACCTCTTTTTGTTTTCTTACCAGAGTACAAAACCACAAGTTGACTGCACCAGTGCACTGCAAGTTTTTCAAATAGCCATCTTTCTGCTGCGTCTGAGATTCCAAATGCAGACATGTGGCTCGTTATTCCTCCTCACAAGGGGTACAAGCAGACAGTCAGCCGGTTCACTCTAAGCTGTGACTCAGCGGCTTCAAACAGCACTATCCTCTCTGGCTTCCATTAACTGTGTGTGTGTGGCTCAGTGTTTTTTTTTCCTTTTTCTAGAGATACACCGATGGTCAGCTGATCGGCCATGACCGTAACTGGTCGATGAGTCTCATATTTTCTTAAAAAAAAAAAACTAATTGCGTTCAAGCAATGCGTTAAAAATGAGTATTGGATTTAGGTAAATTGGGAAACATCATAAGAGAGGGATCCTGTTTAGGTGTTAGGAACCAGTGAAGAGAGGACATTTGGAAGATGGTGAGGGTGATAATTTAGTTGGACTGCTTGATCGGGGGGCGGGTGTGCATGTGTCCGGGTCGGAGCATCTGCCAGGCGGCCTAACCTTTTAGATGGAGCTGCTGCATATTTATAAGAGCAGCGGCTCAGACAGATGTACTGCCTGCTCCTCCCACTCTCAGTCTGCACGGTCGGTACAAAACGGAGCCTGTGATTTATGTCCTCTTTTGTGATTAAAAAAGATGCAGGCTGCACAGCAAAGCCCAAAAGTTTTGTTGGTTTTTCCCATAGGGCTGAGTTGTCTGGAGTATTCTGGAAAAGCAACACAAGAGAAACAACTCTATAGTCAGTTTCTCCATTTTCTGCAAGTTTTGGTCATTACATTTATTTTGTGAATCCCCCCCGACCCCACCCAAGCCAGGTTTGCTATCCCCAAACTGGCAATCGATCTTGCGTTTGCCAAGCGTCAAGGGCAGCGTGTCGCGTGTGTTCCAGAACGAGTCCCAGTTTGGTTTATGCCACGTTGCCGAGCTTTGGCTTTCAACCTGCAAGGACAAACAGTTCAGCGGAGCAGATAGCAGCCTCTCCGGTCCGCTCTGTGTTTGTGCGAGGGGGAGGCTCATGCAGGTCCGGGGGGCAGTGGGCCCCTTCGCCCAACACACACACACACACACACACCGAGCACATCTGGTATGGACAAAGGGCTGGCCATAATGGAGGTGGATGGGGGTTGGGTAGATGGGGGCGGGTGGGGCCATGACCTATGGAAATGACTGTGGGAGCCGAAAAAGGGGGAATCAACTGGCATAGAAGGGTCTAAGGAACGGAGTGGGGGCAGGGCAACACGTGGACTGTGTGTGTGTGTGTGTGTGTGGGGGGGTACGTTTGCTTTCCTTTTGACTGAGCATTAACTAAATTGTGTTGAACATAAACGTGGTGTGATGTTTTACTTGTGCAGACTGTTGCTCAAAAGGATGGATCACATTTTCACAGTGAGATTTTAAAAGTGGACATTTGTTGAAATAGGCGTATACGAAAATATATGTAAATCTTCATATAATGCATGCCAGTAATTTTTGTTGGAAACACAGCTTTACTCTTTAATCTTTGCGACACAATAAGGTTGCCACCAGAGGAAAAAGAAAGATGGTCTGGTTAAAAAGAAACTAGGCTATCCCCATTTAGATTTGCCCTGAAATGGCCATTCAAATATGAATGCATGTACAGAATACCTGTTAGCCTTTGCAGTGTAGCTTTATGCTAATTTGTGGTTCACCTCGAGGACAAAGTTATTGCGCGGTCAGTCCAAATCACCCTAACGAGTAGTGCTGCTGGTTAAAAAATTAACATGTTTACCACTGTCTCGTCTTATCAGAAATGCTGCATTGTGGTGATGCCCGCCCTTAGCAGCCAATTGTGCTTTTTATAAAAGCACAATACGTGCAGAGGTCGCATTCCCTTGTCCCCGTCTCATCAAAGGAGAAATAAAATGGCAGAAACCAAACCATTCGCTACTTCAGCAGACGGCCTCCACAGTGTAATAATAAAAGTCAAGATGAAGACATAACAATATGGTTTCTAAGCTTTATGCCATACAGGAGAGACTATCTCTTTTGTGGAGATTGTGGTTGCCATGGTGATACAAGCAAGTAATTCAGCACACAGTCGGAGAGAGGTGTGACGCGTTTGTGTGGCTGCATTCAGAGATGTTGCTCACGTAGCACCTATTAGCATGCCGTAGGTGAATTAAATAGTTGTTGCCCTCTCCCCTCGGTTTTATTAAAGACATCATTGTGTTTTTGACAGCAGGATCTTCAGCAAAGATACTCGGTAAATGATCGACCCAGGTTATAATCAGCAAAGCAGAATAGTGCATGTACACTGGGCATGCAGGTGTTGGTGTAAACAGATTTTCTATAATCTTCCACTATATACTCAAATTTTCCAAACTTCCAAACAAGGCTGCATGACTCGTGCTGTGTTCACACCGAACGCGACACAAATTTGTCGCGCGACCAGATTACATGCAAAGTCAATGCACAGACGCGACATTTCCGCCGGGCGGCGCGATAGACACGTTTGACGCGGGGCGAACAGAGCGAAGGACGTGACGCGACGAGAGTTGAAATTTCCCAACTCCGACAAAATCGCATGAGTCATAGTTGCGTACAACCGGTAAGCGCGATGCGACAAATCCCGTCGCGTTTGGTGTGAACACAGCATCACTTACTCACAGGCATCAAATGTAGTTTAAAATGAACACTTACAAATCAAAGTTTTTCTAGATTATGGGTCGATACATTTGATCAACACATCTCTCACTTGTTTCTTCTCGGTTTCGTTGTTGTCTGTTCTCACTTGTAGCTCTGCTGGTGGCTGAAGGCCCTGTTGATCTGGAGAGCATTTATGTAAACACATAAATGCTCTCCAGATCAACAGGGCCTTCAGGTTCCTTTTACAGTTTATTTGACAACTTCACAATAGTTGCGCAGAACAAAATAAGGATAAATAAGAAAAGTAAAGTCCTCGTTTTGTTCCCATCATCTTCCTCAAAGCAACAGCTGCTTCCTGCGCATGTATTAGAATTATAAAATACAGAATTTAACAGCACAACAAGGTCAACAACGCCTGTAATCTATTATCCATATTGAATTAACCTGTTAATCGATCAGTAATCTATGCTGCTGTTTGTTTTCTTCCGGCGGCGTGACGAATCAGGGAAGCACATGTCCTAACTGCTAGGAATCAGTCAGGTAGCCAACAACGGGCCTGCGTCTTTGTTTTCAGAAGTCCACGTTTCTGCTTGTCAACACTACAATGCAAACCCAGAGTTTTCAAACTACGAAGGCCTCCGTTTTGATGGTTTTAAAACTCAGGAGTAGTGGGGGTGTAAACGGAAACCAAGTAGCGTGGCTGTAGCATTCATACCAGCGTAGTATGTAAACATGTGGTTTGCACTGAAACGCTTGCACTTTCAGACACTAGTAGCGGAAGCATCAACACTTTATTGACTAAAGTGTCGGGGCCTTCTGGCGCCCCTGTGACCCAACATCTTCAGCAAAGATGGCCTTATCTGACTCCAAAAACGTTTCAAAGTTTGTCTGGAGGCCTGAACAGACACAGTGAGAGACTTCTGAAAGAACTCCCGGTCGTCCAGTCTGTTACAACACAGACTGGACGACCGGGAGTTCGTAAAGCCATTCAAATGATTTGAAAAGCAGTACGCTTCACGTTCTTAAGCGTAGATTTGCCTCATTGATGTATTATTTATGTGTGAGGAGAAGTTCCTGTGAATTCCAGTCTCTAATCGGCCTCCGTTTTATAATGTAGGAAAAAAAGTCAGTTTTTAGTTTATTTGTCGTCGTTTGGACAGACCTGACAGCTTGCTCGTCAACAGGGGAGACGTGTTCCTCAAAAGGTTTGTCAGGTTCAGAGGCATCCTGGGTTTGCAGTAGAGGCGCAGCGCTGATGTGGGCTGGGTGACGGTTCAGTCACTTCAGTAACTGTTGTTTCATTCAGGACGGGCGTTTGAAATGGGATCTCGCAGCTATCCAGGGAAAGCTTGCACTGGGCATGGATTCTGATTCAAAGTGCCTCAAACTTGAAGTGGGACATTGACACACACACACACTATCCATACGGAAATATATTAAATAACTTCCCCATCATTTTAACGTACACTATAATGTACAACTACGAAGAGGCTACTTTAGACCTTTTTTTTTTTACTCATTTTAACCTTGAGAACAACACTGACCAGATGCACTACTTCCATTTTTACCTTTCACTCAAGTTCATGTTATTTGCCTTTTTTAAAGCGTAGGCTCTGCAAGTGGCTTGGCCGTGCACATGCGATCACGGGACCGTCACAAATAGTTCACTAATGAAAGCAATATTTACATGTGTAGGGATTATACAACCCCTCCCATCTTTCGGGCTCCAGTCTTCTACTTTGTAGCACAGACTTTGACTCCCTGCGTTGACACACTTTTGGCATCAACAGAGTGATTTTAACAATCGCTGAGTCACTTCCTTAATTACCACTAGTCTGTGTGTACAGTAATGCTGACCAGACATAAACATGGCGTCCCTTTTATAATTATGTGTCGCCCCAAGGTGCCAGTAATTAAGCTTCAGTCAACTGCCCACATGACGCTCTGTACCGCTTTGTTCAATCTGTGTGTTGATCCTCCCTCACGGATAATGAGCCGTACCTGCTCTCGGGTGGATACATGTTACAGACCAGGGCTCATGTGGCTCATATGTCACTGACGGGTTAAAGATGATGCTCCAGAATTAAATACGTTGTAGTATGAATGTGCGCAGGAGCACGGCGTGGCACGTTTATGGTTTTGGGCGTTTCAGGAGCTTCGGCTGCAAACTAACCACTCGGCACCAACTCCCACGCCGTCCAGCATCCGGTCCACTGAGACCAGTAGACTGGTAGTGGATCTCACTCACTCACTCACTCACTCTCACACACAGGCGCCGTTCTGTTTCATTGACAGCCCATTTCAGAGGGTTATTCACCACACAGAGGAAGATAAAGGCTCAGCATTGTAGTAAATGGCTGAATCCTGCAGAGAGAGAACAAGAGAAAGATGAAAAGAGAGTATTTTACTCTGCAGGGTATTTCAACAGCAGCAGCTTCAATATCAGAAGTCAAAACCCCCTTTTCAGAGTGATAATTTGTTGTATATCCCATGTTTGCCGGACCCATTGATGGATTATTTAACAGGCCATTCGTGCTCAGGTTTGGGAACACAAAGGGTCTGGGGCCCCTAAGGCACAGCCTCTGTATAAAGGGCTTACTTAGTCAGAGTTGACCAGTTTATTTGCTCCTGAACACAAACCGAGTCCCTCAGTATCGAGCATCTGCGGATGAAGAGTCCTGTCCAGTGGCAGAACAGAACGAGAAGTTTGGTTTTAATTTCATGCAGTCTGCTAGCTTGTCGCCCTCGCTACAAATATTAGCTGCTTCGTTGTCCACAATTTTGGCCGGAAAATCAACCGTGGTGGTGTTAACCCTGTCGGAACTAGGGTTGGGTACCGAAAACCAATACAACCGGTACCGACCGAAACGCAACGCTTTTTTATTTATTTTTTACACTACTCTGACGAGTCCGTCCTGGCAGCAGGTTGTATAGCTACAGTAGCTAGCTAGCCATCAACCTTTTAACAGAGAAAAGTCTGAAAGGTAAACGGTCAAAAGTGTGGTTGTATTGTGTGATTCGAACAACGCGACATGCAGCAAATGCAACAAAACAACTGCATGTAAGTTGCATTTGTTCGAACTCCGAGAGAGAAACGCTCCGTTTTCTCCACCAAACCTCGTTGAGGAAACGTCTGTTTTAAATGCTGGAATCTGGACGAGAAAGCTGCAGAAAAGACTTCTGAACTAAAAACTCTAAACTTCCTGCTAGAAACGTCTGTTTCGCTGATGGAAGTCAACGTCAGAGCGGAGAAACCGCTGCTGACCGCAGGGTAGGAAATTTACATCTATTTTTTTTAGGGGGCAATTTTTGCCCCCACCGACTGAAATCCAGGGGCATTTCAATACAAATTGGGGGCACTTTTTGAAACTTGTGAAATAACATTTAACCTTTGTTCAAAATAATAAATATACTTATTTAGGCTTACAGTATGTGAGCAATTGTCATCACATTGCAATAATAAGACTATTATGCCGTGTTCACACCAAAACAGTTGCGAATATTCGCAACGCCACTTCGCCTATATCGCGCCGCCCGGCAAAAAACTCGCTCTAGTGGTTAATTCGTTTTTCGCAACCATCGCTGGGGAAAAGGGGCGGGGCTTATCTCCATGTCAGTGAAAACATTTACTATTTCCGCCATTGACCATTGAAATAACCACTAGTTCTGCGTTATACTTGTTGAGAAAGTCCCACAAACGTCGGAACATCAAACGCCCCGTGTCTGGGTTCATAATATTATCCGTAGTCGTGTCTGGGTTCATAATATTATCCGTAGTCGCACACAGCTCCGACTCCTCCGGGACGAGTGTCTGAATGAAGCCGCTTCCAGCGCTCCTTCAGCGGACCCGCAGTTTGATTCAGTGACGGCAGAACGGCGGTGATGCCGGGCGGAGCTTCTCAACGCTGATTGGCTTTCGCAACTCCGCGTCGGGCGAATTTTTCGCTGGCGATGAATTATTTCATCGCCAGCGAAAAGGCGAAAAAGCGGAGTTGCGAATATTCGCAACGCCATTTCGCCAGTATCGCGCCGCCCGGCGAAAAATCCGCTTTTTCGCAACCTAACGCGGCTGTGCATTGACTTAACATGTAATCTGGACGCGCGAATATTTCGCAACTCTTTTGGTGTGAACACGGCATTAGGCAGTAGTCTACAGATTCAAAGTGTTTTCTTAGATTTTTTTTGAACAAAAGAACAAACCGAAAACATAAATCAGACAATCATATTCAATTTTATTTGTATTTCTTTGTGGTAATTCATTGTTATTACATTTTTCAAACAACTATTAACAATTATAACTTTTTTCTTTCTTTTTTTATAATTCAAAATCATATTTATTTTTTTGTTTTGTTACCTTAATCACGTTGTACCTACTAGGGGTGGGAATCACCAGAGGTCCCACGATTCTATTTTATATTGCGATATATTTAGGGCTGAACGATTAATTGCATTTGCGATAATATCGCGATATGATAAAACGAGATTTTCTAACCGCAACGTGCGCGATTACAACGACATCACGTGACGCGAGCGAAAGAGTGGAGAACTCGGCTGCATCAACTTTTCAAGCGGCCCTTTTAACCTGTTGCGCAATGGCCTCGGGCTCGACGGAACAGTCAGAAACTGACACAGCTGAGACTTTAGTCTCGAAGAGGAACAGCACGTCGGTGGTGTGGAACTATTTTGGTTTCAAAAAAGGAGATGCTGCGCAGCGTCAGGTGATGTGCAGAGCATGCCGTGCTCCTGTTGCTACTTCACGGGGTAACACTACAAACTTGTTCCAGCACTTAAAAAAAATACCACAAATCAACGTATGACAGCTGTATGGCCAAAATGCCGAGCACCAGTGCGCCAGACAAGCCAAATACCTCAAGACAGGGATCACTGACCGAAATGTTTGAAAGCGTCACTCCGTATGAAGGTAATTAAAAACGACACGGGGAAATCACTCGGGCAATAACCGAGTTCATAGCCAAAGATATGATGCCTCTCAGCACGGTGACCAAGCCTGGGTTCATGGCATTGATAAACGGTACAGGATACCCTCCCGTACATATTTCAGTCAGACTGCCATACCGGAGCTGTACAAAAAGTGCAAAGAGAAAGTCGCCACGGAGCTTAAAACGGTGGACTTTTTTGCTACCGCTACTGATCTGTGGTCAAGCCGCACAGCTGAGCCTTACCAGAGTCTTACGTCTTTTTAGCACATGAGGGAATATTGTGACTTGCACTCGCTCATCCTTGAAGCCAGCAAAAGTCAATATGCTGGTTTTCTTAGCAAAAAATCTGTGAGCCACTGAGAACAAAACTGTTGGATCATTATGGCTGGCAGTGCCATACTCATAGTGAACTTTAGTCTGTGTGGTGTGTTATTGTTGTGTACGTCAGATAAGTGAGGTTGATCTATATTATAATATTCAAATTGTTTTTTTATTGTCTAATTTAAAAGTGCATTTCTCCGTTTTTTTATTTATAACTTTATTTACTTTGATTTTACAAAATATTAGTAGTAGAGGCAAATTCTGTTTCAGTTGTGTGAAATGTTACTGACTTGGGAGCAGTAAGATACATATAATTTTAAATTTTGCACAGTATTTACAAAGTGCATGCCTTTGTTTAAATTACTTAAATGCACAGTGGCAAAGCCACAGATGTTTCCGTAATGAACAGTTCAATAAAAATGTCATTTATTTCAAGTTTCATCTTTTTATTTAATTCTAACAAATAGGCCCAGCCAATGGGAAAGAACATTTTACACTAAATGTATCTAATATTGTGTTGGTCATATTTAAATCATTCATTATGTTTTGTTGGGGAAAAGAGAGGATAAAATTAAAAAAAATTAAAATGTGTATATTAAATCGCAATTGCAATATTGGGGGGGGGAAAAATCGCAATTAGATTATTTTCCCAAATCGTTCAGCCCTAGATATATTGAGTATTGCGATTTATTCCCTTTATTCCACCGCAAATTGTCCCCAAAGGAAAACTTCATCAACATATTGTATCTAAGAAGATAATAATTTTTATTGCAGCAAAATGTGATTGTCAAGCAGACAAACTGACCAACACTGTCATAGATGTTGTCATTCGAGCTGGATGCGCCGTGCAGTTTTCATTTACGCCTTCCACCATGGAAATAACCACTCTTTCTGAATAGTCTGGTTCAGAAAAGCTCTCCCAGATGATATGAATGATGACGTGTAGGCCAGTAAAGCAGCAGAGTTTGTAGACTCCAACAGTTTCTGAGTGGAGTTCTGTTGCACACGTTCCCAATCACTGGTGCTTCAAGTTAACTGGAGCCACAGAAAGCTATAGGTAAACTACACATCTTTAGATGGCCTTTACCATGTGATTACGAGTCAACAGGTCTCAATGCTACTCAAGAATGAATGAAAGCCATAACTGCAACAGTCTAGAATATAAGAATCTGCATCTTTTTTTTTAAATATATTGTTTTATAGTTTGAAGTTAAAAAGTTTGAAGCTGTAGTTTGAAGTCAAGTGTTTTGTATGTATGTATGTATTTATTTATTTATTTATAGTATACTTTAAACGGTTAATATATTGTTCAATTTGAAGAAAAGAAATTGCCTTGGCAATAAAAAAGTCGCGGTTCAGGCACCGTTTAGGCACCGGTATCGTTTTAAAAGTATCGTTTTAGCACCGGTATCGAAAAAAAAAAAAACGATACCCATACCTAGTCGGAAGATGCAGTGACTCAAACCAAGTAAGAGCGGAGTAAGTAAGTAACTAATTAACCAGTCTTCTAGCCGCTAGGCTAATTCATGCAGTGTGAAACACCATGGGCATTCAGGAAGTGCCCAATCTTCAAGCTGCTGTGTGAAAACCGTATTTCTGTAGATTACATCACACTGCAGAGAGGTTTATGTTTAGTTTTTGTAATGTTCATGCACTGATGTGGCTCATCATGCTGCTTATGAAAAGATGCAGATTCTTATACTCTAGACTGTTGCAGTTATGGCTTTCATTCATTCTTGAGTAGCATTGAGACCTGTTGACTCGTAGTCACATGGTAAAGGCCATCTAAAGATGCGTAGTTTACCTATAGCTTTCTGTGGCTCCAGTTAACTTGAAGCACCAGTGATGTAAAAACAGCAGGGTTTCCCCTACCGTTAGAATAGGGGGGCGGGGCGCCCCCCTGAAAAAAACCTCCGCCCCCCTGTAATTTTCTCCGTCGCGCCAGATCACAGACGTGATTTAAGGTTCCCTTTCCTATAAACAGGTCTACACCTTGTTCTTTTATTAAACAAACTCAATGTTCTTATTTTATTGATCGTATTTCTGTCTATTTCTGTCATGGTCGCGTTTACAACTCTACTTTGCTCTCGGTAACGCGCACCGCGGAGATCCGCCCCGATGCCCACAGACTCGTGCGCGCGCACAGGTGGGCAGAGAGCACACTTCCATCAGCCGGCAGAGAGCGTCCAATAATGTCGCGTGGAAAGAAAACAGATATATCTGCGTTTTTTAAACGCTCCCAACGTCGCTCCCAATGTCCCAACGTCGCCGTCGTCGCCGACCCCCCCGGCCGACACCCCGCCCCCCTGAAGCTGTAAACCTAGGGGAAACACTGAACAGTAACGGCTGCTTGCATATGATAATTGAAACTTTTGCCAAATTTTACCAAAACAACGGCGATGAGGCAGAAGCTCACAGCAGAGTTTAGCTGGAAGGCGCTGGAAGGCGCTGGAAGGCGCTGGAAGGCTTGTCCCTCTGTTTCTCTCCAGCACTTCATCCTCCTCTCCTCTCCTCTCTGCTGCATAGCCCGAGCTCTGAATGCTGGCTAATTCAATTACTGCCCTGGACATTTCGTGTGTGTGTGTGTGTGACTCTGGTTTTATACTTTTTTTTTTTTTGCGAAGGGATTGCGTAATTGAATTGCTATTGATCTGTGCGATGCCGTTGCCTGTTGCTGGTCCTCTCCCACTGACAGCCCTCTGCTGTGAGTCGATGTATTAGATTAAACTTCATCCTCCCTTTTCATCTGAAGTGTCCCCCGGGGCTTCCTCCAGCATGGCCACGGCAATCCGTCTTTCTTACCTCCACTTTGTCTCCCCCCTTCTGTCCGTTTTAGAATAATGGCTTATTTATCCATAATCGGATTGTGTATATGGCATCAGGTTCATTGAGAGGAATTACAGATGCACTACATGCCTCCCAGGACCTTGTTTTTATAAATACCATTTTTGTTTTTTTTTAACAGCATTCAGCACTGAATGCTACACACTTTTTATTTTTTTTATTTTCTAGTGTAAAATATATTGCCAATCTACTGACATTTCTTTTTCCAGCTCCGGCTGACATCACATTCTCCACTAGCACCTGCAGCAGCTGCACTGCACATGTGCACCTCTCAGCAGAGGCGAGAAAGAAGCGAGGCGGTTCGCCCCTCGGCTACTTCCGTCATCGGTTTCGGACGCTGGGTTGTTTTTTCCTTCTGGAGCAGGTGATTGAGGTTTGGAAGGAGTGAGCCGTCTCGTTTCGTTCTCATCTCTGTGCAGAGCGCACATGCGCAGTAGCGTTCCAGTATTAGTCTGTGATGGGAGCACCCTGATAGATGAGGCTTTTCTCCCCCGTTCCTCCCTGTCCAAGGTCCTGGACTAAAGATAAATGTCCGCCTGCTCGTCGCGCATCATATGCTTTTTATTTCTCCCAAACAGAAGTCAAAGGACTTAACCAGTATTGCTGCATTTGCTGAATCTATAGGACCTCACATAAAGTTGTTGTATTTTTTTTATTACTGTTTGTTTTCATGCCTTTTTTTATTTGAAGGCAATAATGGAGAGATGACAGGAAATGAGGGAGAGCGAGACAACAAAGACTCCCACCCGGAAATGAACCGGGGACGTCGCAGTTCGTGTTCGGCGTCTTAACCCTGAAGCCACAAAGATCACTAAGTCGAAACAAATTCCACTTTTTTCCCTCTGTTTTCTCATCGCTCTGTCTGTTAAGCTGTTCAAAGAAACTGAGCAGAGAAAAAAAACACCTGGAGATGGAATGTATTAAAAATTGTTGGTTTTAAGCAGCACTGCTTCTGGAGTCGATGATGCTGGTGTGGAGCTGTGACGGGGTCGCAGGTAGAAATGTAGTAGTAGCAGTTCTGCTCTTTAGTAACAACAGTTTAGTTTGAGGAACATCCCTGTGAAGCAAGAGATGTGCCCATCAATGTGGCCTGGATACAGGTGTGATTTAGGGCAGAGTATTAAGATTTTATTAATACTAGTACTCCTATCAACTCCTATCGATTCTCAGTTAGCTGAGACTATATTTGAAAGATTATTGAACTTATTGTATTGCAGCTGAATAAAGACTATTTGTTTACATACAAGAATAATAAAGCAATGACGGTTCTTTTCTTAATTGTCTCACAATATAAATCAAAAAGGACCAATAAGAGTATTGATAAAGAAACAAGCCCATAAACAGAATCGATAGGAGTACTAGTAGCAATCTCCGTACGGCCTCGCTAACGTTACCTGGAGTGGATGAGGACGGACCGAACAGTAGAAGACTGAGCGTTTGTGCAGATGGATGTTCTGCTTGTTGGTCACATGTTGTGATGAACTGCTGCTGTTTCCTCTTTTACTTGTGAGGCTTTTATTGAGTTTGAGACAACTAGAGTTCTCAGCATCAAATGTAGCCTCACTTAGGATCCTTGTCTTCTCTCTGCCCTGATGTGATGAGCCGCAGACAAAGAGACACGTTTGAGATAAGGACGACTCACTCTGGAACTTCTAAAGTGCCGATAGCAGAACCCGTAACTCCGGACCACATCAATACTCTGGGTTTTACTCAGTTATAACTGGTTCCCCTTTCGTTCCGGGTTTCGGGAGTCATCCCTCCTTTTACTGATCAGAGATATCACTCAAGCTTGATGGGGTGTAAACAGGATGTTAAACATGGATGGTGTGTGCTTATGGGATGGCTGGCCAGTACAGTATAGTAAGTTCATCACTTCCAAGCAGCGCTGATGGAAAATGGCTCCATTTCACCTGTTAAATACATGTCATTAAAAAAAAAATATATATCTGAAAAGAACACATCACAAACAATATTTGTATATACTCTGCATGAGTAACCGATCTACAAAAGTGTGTATTTCACACAGTTGGTGAATGGCTTTGAACTTGCAAAAAAGCAGCGTCTTTGTCGAAGCTCCGCTGTGCTCAAATAATCTCAGTAATTAAAACATTCCTAACCCTCAGGTCGGCCATATGGAGGTCAGTACCTCTGCCGTGAAGCGGTGGAAATAGACAGGATTCACAGATCTCGGGCTTAGGACAGAAATATGGCTTTTTAGAGGTCACGCTTTTTTTGCTGATTGTCGCCGATCACTATATTTGCCAGCACAGTTTGTTTTGTTCTTGCATCTGATTATAGCGGGTTGGCTGAAGGAATCAAAGGGCTGACATGGAGGCGGACGCTTGCATTCACACCTACGGGCAATTTAAAGTCAACAAAGAACCCAACCTCGACTGGGTTTCTGGGAATCGGTTAATATAATATTTTATTCTGCTTGCACAATGTTTGCTTAAAACTACAATGACCAGCTGATTTAGGAAATTACTAATGAAACAGCATTTTTGTATATACAGGACTGTCTCAGAAAATTAGAATATTGTGATAAAGTTCTTTATTTTCTGTAATGCAATAAAAAAAACAAAAATGTCATGCATTCTGGATTCATTACTAATAAACTGAAATTTTGCAAGCCTTTTATTCTATTAATATTGCTGATTATGGCTTACAGCTTAAGAAAACTCAAATATCCTATCTCAAAATATTAGAATATTTCCTCAGACCAAGTAAAAAAAAAGATTGATAACAGCAAAACAAAATCAAACATTAGAAAATGTCCATTAATGCACTCAGTACTTGGTTGGGAATCCTTTTGCACGGATTACAGCATCAATGTGGCGTGGCATGGAGGCAATCAGCCTGTGGCATTGCTGAGGTGTTATGGATGCCCAGGATGCTTCAATAGCGGCCTTTAGCTCATTTGCATTGTTGGGTCTGGTGTCTTTCAGCTTCCTCTTCACAATACCCCACAAATTCTCAATGGGGTTCAGGTCAGGGGAATTGGCAGGCCAATCGAGGACAGTAATGCCATGGGCAGTACACCAGTTACTGGTGGTTCTGGCACTGTGGGCAGGTGCCAGATCATGCTGGAAAATGAAATCCTCATCTCCATAGAGCTTTTCAGCAGACGGAAGCATGTAGTGCTCTAAAATCTCTTGGTACACAGCTGCATTTACTGCCGTATTCCCATGGTCAAGCCACTTCTGAACTCAAGACAACGGAAGAAGCGTCTGACTTGGGCTATGGAAAAGAAGCACCGGACAGTTGCAGAGTGGTCCAAAGTCCTCTTTTCAGACGAAAGCAAGTGTTGTATTTCATTTGGAAGTCAAGGCGCCAGAGTCTGGAGAAAGGCTGGAGAGGAGCAAAATCCAAGTTGCTTGAAATCCAGTGTGAAGTTCCCACAGTCAGTGATGGTTTGGGGAGCCATGTCAGCTGCTGGTGTTGGTCCACTGTGTTTCATCAAGTCCAGAGTAAATGCAGCTGTGTACCAAGAGATTTTAGAGCACTACATGCTTCCGTCTGCTGAAAAGCTCTATGGAGATGAGGATTTCATTTTCCAGCATGATCTGGCACCTGCCCACAGTGCCAGAACCACCAGTAACTGGTGTACTGCCCATGGCATTACTGTCCTCGATTGGCCTGCCAATTCCCCTGACCTGAACCCCATAGAGAATTTGTGGGGTATTGTGAAGAGGAAGCTGAAAGACACCAGACCCAACAATGCAAATGAGCTAAAGGCCGCTATTGAAGCATCCTGGGCATCCATAACACCTCAGCAATGCCACAGGCTGATTGCCTCCATGCCACGCCGCATTGATGCTGTAATCCGTGCAAAAGGATTCCCAACCAAGTACTGAGTGCATTAATGGACATTTTCTAATGTTTGATTTTGTTTTGCTGTTATCAATCTTTTTTTTTACTTGGTCTGAGGAAATATTCTAATATTTTGAGATAGGATATTTGAGTTTTCTTAAGCTGTAAGCCATAATCAGCAATATTAATAGAATAAAAGGCTTGCAATATTTCAGTTGATTTGTAATGAATCCAGAATGCATGACATTTTAGTTTTTTTTATTGCATTACAGAAAATAAAGAACTTTATCACAATATTCTAATTTTCTGAGACAGTCCTGTAGTGTTTTTCCCCCCCTAAACCAGTGGGCTCGTAGATGGACTAACATTGTTGTTTTGGAGGAGTTATCTGAGGCAGCGTGGGAGTGTTTGATGAAGATAAACGCGTTGGACCGAAAGCTCTGGGTAAGTGCAGTGTAGTACACCTAATGTGAGCATATGTTGCCCCCAGAGGTAGCTGTGGCCATCGTAGCACTGCATGTTTTGAGTGGAGACGAGCCGGTTTTTAGGTTTGCCCGGCCGAAGTCCCACGTGATCATTTCCACCAGTTTGATATTTTGGCCATAGCTCAAGAGCTGGATGTACAAACCAATGTAGCAAATCAGTCCAGAAATGGGAATGGTTTTAGGTCTGAAAGAACGCAGGAGTGGTTTCATCAGCACTCATTATTCAGATTGTGGTGTAGAAGTGAAAGACATCTGAATGAGGCTCACCTTGGTACACAGCGCCAGCTCACGGACCCAATACTTCCCATGGCAGCCGAAGAGATACGCTGACATGTTCTATCTACGCTGAATGGAATTCCTGGGGTCTGCCATTAGAGCTCTTATGATGTGACAAGAGTTTAAAGTGCAACAAGAAGAGACTTTTAAATCAAACACTCCTCGTTGCTCAATCATTCCTGCGCCGGGAGGAGAAACTGCAACCAATTATTGATGCAAACAAGGAGTAAACTGCAGAGACACGATGATCTCTTAAATTCACTGTTTGGGCTAATGAAAGATGCGTGAGTGAAAGAGGGAGGAAGTGCCACCTGGTAAAACGACTCAAGAAGGACTGCTGGAAAAACAATGCTTCCACTTCATTGTCTCAGGCCAGGAAGTAGGTCCCATGATGTCATGTGCCAGTGAAGTCCAGGCGGCAACCTCCGGTTCTGAAGAGTGAAGCCGATGCGGGAGTGTCTTAAACTTGCGTTCTCTCTACTGGCCAAAAAATAAGTCTGGTTGTATAGAAGTCTATGAGAAAATGACTCTACTGAGGGAATAAATCAAGAGAGTAAACATTGTAAACATGAGTTTATGGTCTAAATCTCTAGTTTCAATTAATTTAGTAAATTATGGTCCATTTGGAGTCAAACAGACAATAAAGCAGGGGATGCTTTAGGGCGGGGCTACAAGGTGATTGACAGGTCTCTCTACGTTACTCCTCAGCATTCCAAATATGGTCACTTCTGTTCATTGGTCGACGGCTGAAATCCAAGATGGCAACGGCCAACGAACAAGGTTTCAAAACCCCAGTCCTCAAACCGATGAGTGATCATACGATAACTACAGTACGTCCACGTATAGTCTGAACATTTCACAAAAGACAATATTCTATACAGTTAGCTATTACATAGATAATGGAAATTAATATTGACCTAATCTTCCTGTTTACATGCAGCCCTGCACGCTCAGATTAATGTAAAGCGCCCTCGTGACATAACTTACATCTTTTGTACATACCCTTGTTGTCACCGCTCTGCAATCCATCTTTTCTTCCGGGCGTGCATCTCCGGAGACTAACATCGTCCCCTTCGCCGTGTACCATCTGAGATAGTCATCACTGGCAACAAATGGAGAACTACATCGTGTGCATCAGCTCAGACCTTCTCTCCTCAAGCATAAAAGCTTTTCAAAGCAGATTGCACTTGTTATTGATGGAATGAATTACAGGGGATTTGAAAATTTTTGATGTCTTATCCCACAGGCTGATTTGAAGCTTTTAACTTCCAATGTGTCTGCAATTGGCCCTGGAGCTGAATGTCCTTTTCTTGTGTCTGGCTGAGTTTGTGTTTCTTTTTTATCTGGTACTCAGGTTTCACTTACAAAAGACATCTTTATCTCAATGAGATTACATAAACATACCTGTAAACTTGTCACCTTTCCGCAAAATTCGCCGTTTTGAAATCAAAATATCTCATCCACGTGAATCGTGTAGATCCGAAGAGTTTTTGTTTTTGGGGGGGGTCAGCTGGCCGGCCAGCGTTTCTGAGATTGGAGTGAGACACGGAGAAAAACTGATGTTGTGATCTTCGCAATAAAACATCTTTGATGTGACGTGTCTTGGCCAATCAGCGTTAAGATGTCAACAGCGGCTTCATTTCCCTCCCACCAGTTTTTTTTCTTTTAATGGTACGCTAGCCAGCTTGCTATCACGTTAGCTAACGTTTTTGGGAGAGACAGCGAGTACGATTACTGGCAGCGGCGAGTCCGTGGCAAGCGTGTGGTGTCAGCCAGGAGAGCGGCGAGTCAGCAGCACCTCTCTGACTACTGCCCCCTGGTGGTTGCACGTGTCTGACTACTGGTGGCAATTATCTGACGAGTCAGGGCACTTCTCTGACAGCTACAGTTATAATCGCTGTCACAGTTGAGGTGTGCATGTTCAGGTTTACCTGGTGGAAAAATTATTCCAGTGTTTATCTTAGACTAACAGTGCCGTCTCCTCAAAGTAAAGTGGTATAACAGTATGACATAATATGGTCAAATACAAATAAAAAGGCTGATACATTATACATATTATGGTATATAAATTTAATATTATGAAGTGAAATGTAGTAGTAGCTAAACAATATTCAGTATAGTACAGCAGTATTGCATATTGTAAGTGTTAAGTTTACAAAAATACATTATATATCGATCTATTTGTACACTTAGGTATTGAGAAAAGAAGGGGGGGAAAAACAGCTCCTCCCTACTATGATCATAAAACTGATTTAATGATCATAAAACTGGCTCCACCCACTTAGCTTGTCAGCTTCTCGAGGAGTGACATTCGCTTGCCCGCTGTTTGGCACTTGAGTGGCGACTGCCACTGACTCGCCAGAACGGTTACAGTGTCGTAGATAAAGTTGATTTTCTATGAAAATTTATTTTACAAAAATTGGAAAACAAAGAAATCTATATATATTCAATATGTTCCAAGTGTTACCATTGTTGGGGAAAAGGTGGAGGCTCCATGTGCTGTACACACTGAACTATTTCCATTTTTACAACCGCTCCTCTCTTCTATCTATCGCTGTGTTCAGCAGCCTGCAGTTCAGTCAAGTTTGACGGAGGTTTGGTCATGTGGACTGTTTGTCTCCATGAGTCCATCATAGCTTCCTAGTTGCGCTGAGGAGCGCAGAATTTAATGTTTTTTTGATCTGAGTAGAGCGAACGGTTCATTTGTGAGATTTTTAAATGAGACTTGTAGAATAAAATGTTTCTAATGATATGACACCATTTTAGGCTTTGTTTTGGCTGATAATTCTCACATGGTGTGTTCAAGGAGCGTCTGAAAGATGAAAATCTGACGACTGGTGGTTTTTACAGCTTGTGGCTGTGATAAACGGTGTAATTTTTGCGATTGTTTAGAGAAAAAATGCGTTACACACACTTCTATCAGATTCCCGGGACCTTACTGATGGATCCAACACCAACGTGTCCTTTTACAAATCATCCCTATCAGCAGTCCGCTAAAAGAAACATCCCTCCCCTTCCCACCGGGGACTGCTCTGCAGGAACTTCGGAGGAGCTAGCCCAGCTTCCAGAATAATATCCTCACCCTGTCTCTGTAAGCACACACCGTTTCAATCCCACGCCGGGCTCTGATGCAAACACCACCACGGCCAAGTAGATTACACCGAATTCATTTCATGCTTGTGTCTTGAAATATTGACTCGCAGCTTGTAGATTTCTTTTATTTGTTCTTGACTCTTGTCTCAGCATTTTCTCTATTGTTGTAAGAGAGAGGGAAGGAGGGAGGGAGAGAGAGAGAGAGACAGACGGGGTGGACGAGGGATTAACACGGTCCGGCCCCTGCTGACGGGCGGCATTGTGATGTATTGTTCTTCCGTTGCCTGGCTACAATGCGGCCAACCACGCACAGTGCGTCACGTGGCTATAAAGCTGTGTTTGTAGGATCCACGTGGCGGGAATGAAGTTATACATGTCCTGCACAGACTGAACTGCAGGTAGCGCTGCTCCACGTTGACTCCAAAAATCCCCGTATAAATTGACGAGTCAAAATATTCAATAAAGGAAAAACGCAGAAATGGTTCTGAAACATAAGTCAATGTGCTAACAACACAAATAAGTGGACTGTAATAAGCTGGTTTGGTCAGAGGTGTTCAGAGTAACACGGTGACGAGAGCCTTTTCTCTGAATCAATCAAAACTCTGGATTAGACTTGAAGAATGAACAGCTGGCCTACTTTCCCACTCTCCCACTCCCATTATTTCCCCCTATGGTCTATTTCACAGCCTAGCCTTAAAGCATGGAGAAAAAAAATCGTTGTTAGCTTTAGGGCTCCAGAATAGCTCTGTTCAAAAATGGTATTCAGCATGTTTTTCAAAGGCCAAATACCAGGTGGCTTGCTGTGGGCGGAGGTCTGAGCTGCCCCGACAAAAAAACAGATGCGACGAAAGCTGTGGGATCCAAACGCAACATTGTGCGCTTGCCTTTTATAATGAAATAGGGAGCGGTGTGATGCTAAATGCTGACAGCGTGGTTCTGTTTGTCAAGCCTTTCAAAAGCTGAGCATTCTTCATGTGTTCTTCAGCAGACAGATGGGTGTTGCTCTTTTTTTTGCTTGATATTGACTCAAAGTTCTTTTCTAGACAAAAGTAGCGTAAGGGCTCTTTCCCTTTGCTCTGGGTTCTGGGTTATCAGCCGACGCTTCATGAGTAGAAGGGCTCTACTTTGCCTCGCAGCTGAGAGGAGGTCTTCAGTCTGGATCAAAAGTCGCAGTGCACTCACATGCACGTCGGAGCCTGTTTGTGTTGTTTGAAGACTTCTGTTCGCTGACACGAGTCGCGCAGTTTTTTTGGGGGGGGGGGGATCGTTTCAGCCCTAAACGAGGATAAAAGACAACTTCCCATCTCATAAACCCAAGGATCTGTTACTTAAACTGACCCCTCTTCCCGAAGTAACACAGAAAAGCTAATTCATAACACCATTCATAAAATCCAAACCTACATCAACACCTCACTGCCCACGGCGTGTGTGTGTGTGTGTGTACAGACATATCTGACTGCTCCGAGGCTGAGTCAGAGGAGACGAGTGTCAGCTGGCTTTTATTTAGCCGTCTCCTGTCGTCCACCACTTGATCCGTCTTCTTTTTCCTGCTCCACAACTTCACTACTACACACACAGTCAGTCACTGTTTCATTTAGTCTGTCTGGAATTCCCCACCAGACTATTCCATGACTTCCAGGAGTGAGAGCGGCCTGTTGTTCCAATATAACTTTGGAACAACAGGCAGTGTGTGTTTCTTCTTGTAGTGTTAATGCACCCTTTTTTTATTTGCATTGACTTAATAATTCATCGTCTGAAATCCCTGTGAAGATGCTGCACCGTCGGGCCAGATTTCTCACCGGTGTTCATGTCTCACTGTGTCTGATGTCAGACACTCTGCTCCACAGCCCACCCTGTTAATTATTCAGAGGTCTTGTCTCAGAAGGCGTGTGTTGCTTTAACCTTTTCCAGCCGCGCAATGCGTCTCTGAATGAGTTCAGAAGAGTTGAAACAAGGAAGGGAAAACCTACTTTTTAAGGAATAAACAGAAACCCCTGAAGGCGTGCGTGCGTGCGTGCGTGCGTGCGTGCGTGCGTGCGTGCGTGCGGTTTTTCTTCCTCATGCAGCAACGCTTGCTGTTTGTTAGCGCTTAGCTTGGATTAGAGACATACCCATGTCATCTCCACACTGACATGGGTATCCACACTTACACTGCTTCCTGGTTCTGTTGGAACCAGGAAGTAGGCGTGTAAAGCTACACCGAGGTCACAGCTCACAACCCGGTTGCAAGTTCGGCACAGCGGGAAAATAACAGATGCATAAGGATCCGTTTCTTTTCATATATTTTGGAGTGACATTAGTAGCAGGTTGCCCTCTGGCAACTTTGGTAAACAGTTTTCATGATAGAAATAAGGAACATTTCAAACCCTTTGGTATCACACTATATGTACACTGAACAGGTCACAATGAGCTTTACAACTGAAAAGCATCTTGTGCTACGAGATTACATAAAATAATACTATATAAAATGTGTGCGTTAAGAAGAGAGTTTAAATATGTTCCACGGTGGCTAGATCTAAACACACATGTGTAACCTGTATAACGTTATGCTGCTTCATCCACTGGGCTCTGGGTTTCCTCGTCCCGCTGATGGACACATCTGGGTGATGCCGTCGAACGTGCGTTCGCTTGCCAGAATGCGTTTCCCTTTCCATTCTTTGGTCGTTTTTTAAAATATATTTTTCATGCCAAGAAACTTGGCACATCTCTGTAAAACAGCTGCTTTTTGTGTGATTTTTTTTCTTTTCTTTTTCTTTTTCTTTTTCTTTTTTTTTTCTTTATAGCTGTCGACTAAATCGTACGAGTGTTTGTCGACTAAAGTTTTCGTTCACATCCCCTCCATCGGTGGAGCAGTGCAAAGGAAACAAAGGATCATTCCATTCTGACTGTTTGGTGGTGCAGAATGTCCTTTTTTAATAAAGCATGATGTATGTGCCTATTCTGGTATAAATAACACTCTATTGTATTTACTGGTAATGCATATTTGAAAGGGACTCAATAACTCTCCTTTGCATGTGAATAAATCCCCATGTAGACTAAGCTGCACCATCCATCAGAGCACCATCTTGGCGAAAGCCTCAGAAATGTTGAACATCATACGGCTGCTGTTTCAACATCAAATAATACATTAATTTGAATGGATTTAGAATTTATGAACGATTCCCCATCGAAATCAGCAAAGGGAGGTGTGTAGAAACAGCTGTTTGCCTCTCTCTCTCTCTCTCTCTCTCTCCATCTCTCCATCAGCCCTTCGAGGACGTCATTTCATGTAATAAATAAAAATCAATGTCCTACTTTTGCGACAGTTTTTCAGGAAAGGGATGAAGAGGCCCTCTTGTTCTGTGTGTGCGGTGCGTCGGCAGAGTGCCAGTAACTCTGCAAACATTTGTAGGAAGTCTGTCTGTGTAAAGTATGACTGTTGTAACGTCTCGCATGCCCTCAGCGAACACACACACACACGGTTGAGAAAGCTCTGCTTGGCTCTCAGCCTTTGATTTGAGTGTTGGAATTTAGTGAGGAAAAATAATTGTTGGATCATGTCCGTATCTGCTTGAGCATTCAAAGTCTCACTCGTTTCTCTCTCCTTCCTCCCTCCAGCCCTCCAGTGTCACTGTGACCGCTGCAGCGCCAACTCCAGCTGCACGACGGACGGCGTCTGCTTCGTCGCCATCCGCAAGTCGGGCAGCCAGCTCACCACCGAGCAGCGGCAGTGTGTGCGCGAGAACGAGCTGATCCCACGAGACCGGCCCTTCATCTGCGCCCCGTCCGTCAAGCGGGACTCGGGCATTTACCCGATGTGCTGCAACACGGACTACTGCAACAAGGAGCCCGACATGGGAATCATCCCTGGTAAAAAAAACAACAACACACAGTTCCTTACATTGTCTCCGTTTTTCAGAAAGGCTTGGCGCCAATGCCAATAACAAACGGCAAGAACCAACGCAAAGAGCAGATCACCTGATCACCTCTTTTTGAAGGAGATTTATAATTACATATCGTACTTGTGTACTTATATATTAGAATTATCGGTTTATTATTGCCCCTTGTATTATGTAATGGGGCAGAACAACAATTTTCTGTACTTGCATTAGATGACTGTTACCCCCCAAAGCTATAGATTTATTATAACGTTTAGATATGAAAAACTCAGCTGTCTACTACTTACTGTGTACTTCTACTTCATAAGAAAACTCTGTAGCACTACATTTACAGAGAAATTGTGTCGGTGAAGACTAAAAATGTAATGCATCATATGTTATGAACCTATTCAGCATCATGTTCTAATCTCCACCTTAAACAGCCATTAAGAACTACACACTGTGGTGAGAAGTCCCCTCTTTCTCTCACTTCAAGTAAACATCTGATTGCAGGTCTTTTACTGTGTGGTATTAATAGTTTAGGGGAAAAGTTTTGAGTAGCATTCATCTTCTACCACTGAAGACATCAACATTCCCAGTAAGTGAAATGGTTAAAAAGTACCACTAAATCCGGCCCCTCAGTCGGCTTTACCCTCGGCCAGAAACATCGGTGAAATACACTCAACAAAGTTAATTTCCAAATATTAGCTGCTTGCTTTGGCATGACCACTGCGGTTATAAAGTGGAGCATGGATTTAATCAAAGGTGCCAGCAGTTTGCTGGTGGAAACATTATTATTGTTATTAATTAGTATCGAGTCTTTCTCATGGGGGGAAACACACCCCAAGTTGCGACTTACTCCCGGTCACGCCGCTCAAATACACTGCGGTTCGATTCTGCTCCTATTGAGCTCCTATCCAGGGAAGTGAGCAAGAGTTTGGTCAATTAGTTTATTTATATTGAATTTGAATTGGACGCTGCACAGACAGACCGACAGAAATAGAGATTCCTTGCTTTTATAGTTTCCACTCAGTTATTCTTAAATTTGCAAGGAAAAAATAATCTATCCCAGCATGCAATGGTAGAGACTAAGGCAGTAGTGGAGGATTCAGACTTCCTAGGTCAGTGTGTGTGTGTGTGTGTGTGTGTGTGTGTGTGTGTGTGTGTGAGTGTGAGACAGTGTTCTTCATCGGTGTGTGTGTGTGTGTGTGTGTGTGTGTGTGTGTGAGAGCGTGTGTGTGTGTGTGAGAGCTTCAGGCCAAATCTCCCATCAGCCTAGCAGATGGAGTGTGTCCCCGCACCACTTGGCCCGTCAGCTTCCTGGCTCGTGGCTTCAGCCTGCTACTTGCCAGCAGTCAGTATGCTCAAAGTGAACCTTCCCAACAGTTTGCGGCCTCCCTTGATCCCCCGCACGTTGATCTCCGAGCCAGACGTGACCCTGTGCACTCGCAGGTCACAGCTTTCGGTCTGGCTCGCTTCTCTAACCCGCTCTGCGTGTCCGTCCTGCAGGTCCTGAGAAGCCGCCCCCTTTGGGACCCGTGGCCCTCGCGGCGGTGATCGCCTGCCCTGTGTGCGTGCTCTGCCTGCTGCTGGTCCTGGCGTTCTACGTCTGCCACAGCCACCGAGGCCTGGGGCCCGGGGGCGCCGGGGCCCACCACCACCACCACCACCGAGTGCCCAACGAAGAGGACCCCACCATGGACCACCCCTTCATCACCGTGGGAACGACGCTGAAGGACCTCATCTACGACATGACCACATCGGGTTCTGGATCAGGTACTGTGTGTGTGTGTGTGTGTCCGCGCATTGGACTGATACTAATAATATATCCACACATAAATGAGAGTGGGCAGGTTTTTATGAGATGTTAATAAAGCACAAGTGTCCGCTGGTCGCCGTGTGTGTGTGTGTACGTGCACAGACCTTGCAGCAGCACACTGAAAGTAGAAGTCTATTAAAAAGGCTGGCTGACCCAGATTCAGGCTGTACGACTGCATAAACACACAAACACACTCTGCACTGGCAAAAGCTGTTGTTGTAGCCATGAATTAGCACCTATCTGTGGAGACTGGCACCTCCAACAAGCTGCCAAGGTGTGTGTGTGTGTGTGTGTGTGTGTGTGTGTGTGTGTGTGTGTGTGTGTGTGTTGGCAGAGCTGCGTGGGCTGATTTAATCACTGTGCTGAGTCAGAATCTGTGTGGTGTCTGTTGACATCGGATGAGGATTCTAGTTCCGCTGTCATTTCCTCATCAGCAGTTTTCTGGAGATCTGACAGAGTTGCTTCTGCTCCAGCATTTCTTCTTATTTGCTTGTTGTAAAATGTAACTGGCCACATGCATTTGCAAGATGAGCGAACTCTATTGCACTTCACCAAACAAGATAAAGATGGGTGAACTGCAGCGATAATAAAGATTATCACACCTACACATGACTTTGCGCTTCTGTATCTGCTGACTTGTGCTTTTTCATTATGCGTTTTCATTTCCTGTTTCCAGTCATGCGGCGATAAACATGGAAATAGTGAAGTAACGTTTGAGGTGAAACAGAAATTCTCGTGTCTGACTGACAGCAAATACTCAAGTCTGTTGTTGCTCAACCGATGAAAGCTTCAAGGGTCGTAAAGAAGTGTCGACCTATATAAAGAACTGAAATAAATGCTATTTACAATTATCATTGGCTCTGCTTTTCCGACCCAGAGGTTGCTTCCTGGTCGTGGGTCCACCTGTGTGCCACTAACATCTGGTGTGGACAGTCTGGGAACGAGAGGGAGTGAATTAGCTTTTTAGACATTTAGATTACAGCTGAAATATTACGAGGAAATGTTGCGACTAAAAAGCTATCCTCATCTTGACCTTTTTATATTTTTCATAGTTTTATTGTTTTTGACATCTTCATATTACTTCCACTTTATTCTGGAAGTATTCCAACTGTATTCTCTGCGTATTCGAGCCATGCTGATGCTGTATCTTTAGGTTTATTAACGGAAGTCTTTTGAATCTTCTGCCTCCTACAGATCGCCTTCCTCTAGAGAAGTTTACCAAAACAAACAACTAAGCCTTTTCTTTCCGGGTCCTGCTTCTCCCTCCAGGCCTGCCGCTGCTGGTCCAGAGGACCATAGCCAGGACCATCATCCTCCAGGAGAGCATTGGGAAGGGCCGCTTCGGGGAGGTGTGGCGGGGCAAGTGGCGCGGCGAGGAGGTGGCCGTGAAGATCTTCTCCTCCCGCGAGGAGCGCTCCTGGTTCCGCGAGGCCGAGATCTACCAGACCGTGATGCTGAGGCACGAGAACATCCTGGGCTTCATCGCCGCCGACAACAAAGGTGAGCAATCCCACGGAAGAGCCGGTGGGAGGCCGGATTTTAAGATCAGACTGCACACACAGAAGAACGGAACACAAGTCAGACTAGAGCCATCGAGAAGGCGCAGGAATAACTTGAATGAAAACAGATGCTAATTTAAGTACCATCAAAGAAGAAGGTTGATTTGTTCAGAGCGAGAAGCAGCTCCGGTAAACAGGTGAAGCCTTATAACGGACATTCATTCTAAATTGACCGGCTGGTAGACAGTGTGGGGGAGTCTGACAGCTCTAGCAACACACGCACACGCACACACACCCTTGGCATAAATCATAACCTTCACCATCCTAACTAAACGCTAACCCCTCAAATCTAATCCTAACTTGAACTTTAAACTTTAAACTTGAACTAAGTCTGAATCCTCAGAGACCTTTTGAAGATCTGTCCCAAAGTGAGGACAAAATGTCCTCCCTTTCCAAAATAACTGTGGTTAATTGTGGTTAATAACTGTGGGTTGCAAAGCTTTCTTATTCGTTGAGGTAGTTTCTGGTTTGCATCAGCTGGAAGGAGCAGCAGGCGTCTGCACATGCTTGATAATTATGTATGAAACTGTCGATCAGATCTAATTACCTGTTAATTGAAGGTGCCCAAACGATGTTCCTGATAGTATCTCTCGAACATTCAATTAATCAATCTGTCTCTGCCACGTCATAGACACGTGTTTGAGTGGAAAACCTGCTAAAACATCCCATTAAGTTCCAACTGCACTCTGAGAACTCTTTCAGTACCACTACATACCATTGATGGCATATCTGAGCAACCTAAATGATTCTCATGGCATGCAGAATGAGGCTGTGGTTACTCTTGTCTTTCCAATCAGCTTTTGTCACAACGATCACCAGGACGCATTTACTGTCACGTTCACCTGCTGATATGCTCTTTGAGTCGGGATCTCAGTGAGGTGTGGCTAGCATGTGAGCACAATCCAGAAAGTTTATTTATTTAACGTAGGTCTCCTTCACCTTCCCACAACACGGGAGCTCCGTGTTGTGGGAACACATTTTGATTTTGATTTTGTCGTTCAAGCTTTTGAACGACAAAATCATTTGGATTTTATTTTTGATGAATTTATGCAAAAATTAGTCCATCAATGAATTAGGAGAGCTTTTGTTTGAGGCTATTTTGATATTATAACAAGTCTACTAATGCTGCAGGGAGAAAGAGGAAGTGGTAAAAAATAACAGGGGACTTTTATTGTGAAATATTTATAGGAAAATGTGTTTATCATCAAATAAGCAGAGCTTTTTTTAGGCTATTCTTCCATTAAAAACAAGTCTACTAATACTGCAGGAAGAAAGAGTAAGTGCCAAATAACAGGAGACTTTTATTGTGATGGATTTATTGGAAATTAGATCAATCAAGTCACCGTTTTACAGTCGCTTCTTTGACCATAAAATACATCTGATCACTATCTGATCAGGCAGGTTGCATTGAAGTGTCAAATGTGGACAAATCAAATGTGGTGCATCCGATGGCAAAAGTCCAGACATTTCAGCACTATATCATAAGACGAGCTCTTTGTTGGGAGAGCAAAAGGAGGAAGAAAGCAGTTTTGTCATTAACCCTTTTGTCTCCTTGCTCGTCTGCCTGTCTTTGTATAGATAACGGGACGTGGACTCAGCTGTGGCTGGTGTCGGATTATCACGAGCACGGCTCCCTGTTTGACTACCTGAACCGCTACACTGTCACTGTGGAGGGCATGATCAAGCTGTCCCTGTCCACGGCCAGCGGCCTCGCCCACCTCCACATGGAGATAGTGGGGACACAAGGTGAGACACACACACACACACACACTTATATCTGTCCCATACACATATTGCGCTCCTTCCTACATAAGTGTGCATCATGTGTGAGATGCAGCTGGCCTACAGTCAGCCGGCTTCTGTTGAACCTACGCCCGTCTGTCTGCAGGGAAGCCGGCTATCGCGCACAGAGACCTGAAGTCAAAGAACATTCTGGTGAAGAAGAACGGGACCTGCTGCATCGCTGACCTGGGTCTCGCCGTCCGCCACGACTCGGCCACTGACACCATCGACATCGCTCCGAACCACAGAGTGGGAACCAAAAGGTACCTTAATGCCGCACAAAGCTCTTTGCCCCATTTCCTTAGAGGCAGTTAACTTAGCGGGGGGACATGCATCTTGTTCTGTATCTATTGTGGTTCTGTCAGGACCTGCCTGGCGTGATCATTTTGTCCCGTCTTGAAACACTGTGTCTCGACTGTTTAGACTCAAAGACGGGACTCCACTAATCACATAGTCCCTTTGGGCTAGCCTATCCTTACACAGGATGGAAACAGTCGCTGCTCCAATCAGCAGAGATTAGCGGTGTGTGTTTACAGTGGATAACAGGACCTAAGTACGTCATGGACCTTGAACTGAATCTTCTGCCCCCACTTCCCAAACACTCTTCCAAGGCTGCCACAATGCAGCCTTGAGTTATTGCTTTCTTCTCCTGGTGCAACTCAAGGACATGCAACAAACTGGGTCGTGTCAGTGATTTCTGTCGGCTAACCGTGTGTGTGTGTGTGTGTGTGTGTGTGTGTGTGTGTGTGTGTGTGTGTGTGTGTGTGTGTGAGTTACAGCTGGTAGTCACTGTGGAATGCATGGAATAAACAAACCGTCTCTGTCACCCTTTTGGCTTTGTCGCTGTCTGGAAGGAGTTTGGCTCTCCTTCCAGACATTGTTTCTTCGGTGCAGCCTGAGTCACCTGGATGAACTGGTACCTCGGTGTCTTTTGCGATTACAATAATGAATGACTAATTGTTTGTTTGTGTGCTTGCGGTGGTTTTGTTGCACAAAGTCGCATTTAATTAAAAGTGAAAACAATTTGAAAAGCTGATGAAGTACGACTGTGTTTCATGTGTTAGTCGCCACACAAATAGCCATTCACCTCCGCCTCCCTTCTTACCCAGACTGCATGTGGCTTCTCACTTTCCCTTTGTGTGTCTCTGTCCACATGTCTCTTGTTCTATTATGTAGACTTGTCTAGCTGCGGGTTGGAAAGTGAGCAGAACATTGAGGGCAGCACTCTTCTCCTTCCTCCTTCCCACAGTGATATCAGCATAGCTTTAATCCCGCTCTGTTTTTTTTTTAACTTGTTTATGACATTTTCCTGACTCCGTGTCTGGGCCGATGGTTTGATGCTGCAGGCGTATTCCAGTGCCACTAAATGATTCAATGAGCCTCGGGTCAGGGGAGACTAAAGCTCCATGTTGCATATTGATGGTCTGTTTCTTTTTTTTTAAACTTTCTTATCGTCATGCCAAACTGCCAGCAAAGAATCAGTCCAACCCAATAGTTACTCTTTATTAGACAACATGCCATTTGGTTTGCAATGTGAACGCATACTGCTTTCAGTATCTCCGCCAGGAGGATCATGCTGTCGGTTAAGTGAGTGAGTGAGTCTGTCCACGGATAATCTCTCATTCTGCCGCAGCAAACTGCATCATATTTTTGACGGGCAGTTATTGTTGCACGCTCAAGGACCTCTGGTGGTTGTGGTGACTCACACTTTCTCTAAATGCCTTTTATTGCGTGTTTTATACTGCAGTTGTCTGCCTGCTGACTCCTCACTCACTAATCCAAACTGGCTCCTGGCCACTAGGGGTAGGAGTGCATCTCCAACCCAGGTGGGGTAACGGTTTGCGTAGTGTTTGATCGGAACCTCCAGCACACACACTGCTGCGTACCTCTCGGCCACTACTCTGCGGCTCCCTTTAAATGTTTTGAACGGTGAGTTTGGCTAACGGCTAACATGATATCAGTACACACAATGCTGTACTGCTACGTGGGCAGACAGCTTGGTGATATTAATTCATTAATCAAAGATTGTACGGCATGTCTTATTATCGACTTGGGACCGATTGGCTGCATACATCGGTGTGTTTTAGTGTGTTTTACGACAACTTTAAGCTAGACATTCTATGCCTCACTGAGACCTGGCAACAGCCAAATGACTTCTCCCAGCTTAATGAGGCTGTCCCACCGGGTTTTTCTTTTATTAGTAAATCCCGTGCTACTGGGAGGGGGGGTGGTCTCGCTCTCCTTCACCGTGATAACATCAAAGTCACTGCTGTCTCAATCCCCCATCACTCCTCTTTTGAATGCTTAGCTGTAAAACTTACAGGCCCCAAACCCGCTATCATTGTAACCATCTACAGACCGCCAAAACCCTCTGCTGTTTTCCTCAATGAATTCTCATCACTACTAACATCTGTATGTGCAATGTCCCCCACTGTTATCCTCCTCGGCGATTTCAACATCCACATTGACAACCCATCTAGTATCTTTGCTAAAGACTTCACATCACTCCTGGACTGTCTTGGTATTATACAACATGTCAACCTCACAACCCATAACAAAGGTCATATACTCGACTTAATCTGTTGTACTGACATCACTCCCACTAAGATTGATGTCACTGATTTCCCCATTTCAGACCACAAAGCTGTACTTTTTGACATTCATACCCAAATACACAAAGCCAAAGAACAACGGACCATCTCCTTCAGAAACATCAAACATATCGACACCACAGATCTCTCCACCCTTATCAGCTCTTACCCCAGCCCTCCCCCAGCATCCTCCCTGGCTGACCTTGTAATTCACTACAATAACTGCCTCTCCTCTTCCCTCATCATCCTGGCCCCCCTGAAAAGTCGCTCAGTCTCATTTACTCACACTGCTCCCTGGTTCACACCGGAGCTCCGCCAGCTCAAAGCCACTGGCCGTCGATTGGAGCGACTCTACAAAAAGACTGGTCTCACGGTACACAGCCAAATGTACTTGGACCACCTTCATCACTACAAGAGAGCCCTCACCACAGCTAAATCTTCACACTATTCCAACCTAATCAACACTGGTACAGGCAACAGCAGAGTCCTCTTCTCAACAGTCAGCCACTTACTTCAGCCTCCTAAAACCCTCCCTCCAGACATCTCCACTGAACAGTGCACTGCCTTCCTGGACTTCTTCAGCTCTAAAATCAACACCATTCACCAACAACTGGCCTTATCTTGTACCTCCTCAAACAATCCACCCTGGATGATCACCACTGGCCTACCTCTCATCAGCTTCCTCTCCGACTTCACCCCAGTATCAGAACACACCATCTCGGAACTCATCCATAAAGCCAAAACCACCACCTGTCAGCTCGATCCTCTTCCCACCTCCGTTGTCAAAGCCTGTCTGCCATCCATTTCCCCCATGATCACCAACATAATAACCCCTCCCTCACCACTGGTTCTGTACCCCCCACTCTCAAACTGGCTGCCATCACACCTATCCTGAAAAAACCCGGTGCTGACCCAGCTGTCCTTAACAATTACCGGCCCATCTCCAACCTCCCCTTCATCTCTAAAACACTTGAAAGGGTGGTTGCCGCACAATTACAGTACCACCTTGACAAACAACCTCCACGAACCATTCCAATCTGGCTTCCGTCCAAAACATAGCACTGAAACAGCCCTGGTCAAAATCACCAACGACCTCCTCCGTGCAGCAGACTCCGGACTCCTTACAATTCTCATCCTCCTTGACCTCAGCGCAGCATTTGATACCATCTCGCACCCTCTGCTCCTGGACCGCCTGGCTGGCATTGGAATCACTGGTGCAGCACTCTCCTGGTTCAAATCATACCTCACTGACCGCCAACAATTCATGCAACTAAGGAACCACAAGTCTGGGTGTTCGGGTGTTCGGGTGTTTCACTGGGAGTGCCCCAGGGGTCAGTCTTGGGTCCCCTTCTTTTCACCATTTACCTCCTCCCCCTGGGCACACTCCTCCGTCACCATGGGATCCATTTTCATTGCTACGCCGATGACACACAGGTCTACATCTCCTCTAACCCGACCGCTGCCATCCCTACTACCTCCCTCATTACCTGCCTTGATGACATCCGGAGCTGGATGAGCAGGAACTTCCTAAAGCTAAACGGCAATAAAACTGAGGCCCTGCTCATCGGCTCCAAATCCATCATCACCAAATCCCTACACACCCCAGCTCCACTCATCATCGTCGACGGATTCCCTGTACCCTTCTCCCCCCAAGTCAAGAGCCTCGGCGTCATTCTGGACAGCACCCTTTCATTTGCACCCCATATTCAAAACATCACCCGGACTGCATTCTTCCACCTCCGCAACATCTCCAGACTCCGCCCATCACTGACCCAGTCCAGCACCGAAATCCTGGTCCACTCATTTGTCACATCCCGCATTGACTACTGCAATGCCCTCCTCACCGGACTCCCCACCAAACTCATCAACAGACTGCAAATCATTCAGAACTCAGCCGCCCGAATCATCACCTGTACCAAATCAATATGTTACTGTACAAATGCAGTGAAAGTGTCTGACGTTGTGTTCTGCCGTGTTTAAAAGGCCATTTTCATTGAGGAGCGTTAAGCGAGGACCCGGCAGCACAAAGCTGGGTTTTCTTTCTGCAGCCGCAGTAGTTGCTTGGAGAGAGCTAAAGGGAATGAAAATGGATTGGATATGGATTTTCTTTTTAAAGAAACCAATTGTTAATTAATGATAATACTGCTTTTGATTTTGGCAGACCTAGATGAAACTTTGTTGTTGGTTGCAAAGATTGTTTGAGGTAAGCGAAGCTTCCCACTGTACAACGTCTACAAGAGGCTGAGGCTCGAACCGGCAATTTACCGATTTTACGCTCCACCTCTGAGCCACAATAACTCCCGTGATATGATTTCCAACTAGTGGATATTTGTGACACCGATTTCACTCATCTAGCTTAACTCTCATCCAAATCACCTCTTTGATTTAATTTTATCCACTTAACCGTTTTGAGATTAAGGGGTATCTTTTAAAATACAGCAATGTTGCCTCAATAGAGACCTTTTTGCTTAAATAATGCCAGTTCTGTGTTGGCGCTTCAAATCCGATTCCTTCAGCACAGTTTTGGTAGTTATTCCCTTCCCATGCGTATGTGTGTATTTGAGCAGCACATTCCATGAAATAATATCATTTTACTTTCATGGTACAAACAATGACTGCGTTAGCAAGAACAATTTTGATAACTGGCTCATCTTTCCGCTCAGGTATATGGCTCCGGAGGTCCTGGACGACTCCATAAACATGAAACACTTTGAGTCTTTCAAGCGGGCTGACATCTACGCCATGGGCCTGGTCTTCTGGGAGATCGCCAGCCGCTGCTCCATGGGAGGTGAGGCTCAAATGAGGAGGCTGAACGGGGGAGGGAGCGACGGATGGTTGGAGTACGGAGGTATTGACACACCAGTATTGTATTGAAAACCACGTTGTTTGTTTTTCTGTCAGGCATCCATGAGGACTACCAGCTGCCCTACTACGACCTGGTTCAGTCAGATCCGTCGGTGGAGGAGATGAGGAAGGTGGTTTGTGAGCAGAAGCTACGGCCCAACATTCCCAACCGCTGGCAGAGCTGTGAGGTAGGACACTCACAACCGCCTCTGTGTGAAGTCGGGGTAGATGGCCCCCGAGGTGTTCCATTGTACTTTGTATGATTTTTAGGAGAGAAATATTTTTTCCCCATAAGGGTAACAGTGATGAGTCCATAGGCTTCAGTCCACCCATCCAGTTTCAGTAGGGAGGCAGTAGTATGACACAAAACTAATTGAAAATAATTCCCAAAAAGATGAACACATGTACATAGTGGTTGCTCGCCGTCCCCTGCGGTCGGCTCATCAATAATCTTGCGGTCGCTGCAACAGCTATGCTCTGACTCCTTCTCACTCACATGAAACACACACAGGCCGGTTTCCACAATCCCTAGAGAGGAAGCAACCACTCAGCCGAGAGGTAGGGAGTGTGTGAGTGTGTTGAATCAGTCTCTGGTTTCATTTTTCACAGTATTGTACCACACACACACACACACAGGCACACACACAGGCACACACACAGGCACACCACTTCACAGAAAGTGGTATTGGTTTGCTTACTGTGTTGGGAGTCGTTACAATTTAATTTGATCTTACTGAAGTAAATGAAAGCAGCAGCACTGTGTGAAGACGGATACTGAGGGTTTGAAGGATATCAAAACATTCTAAATCTTTCATTGTCATCTGTATTGGTATTTTTAATACATTTCCTTCAAACCGCTGTATTTATTCAAGTTTCTTTCCAAAAGAGTATTATTAAATAGATCACATTTGAAAACATCATGATAGTGTCACAATTGACCTTCGACCAATATTCACTTTTATTGAGCTTGAAAGCATCGTAATGTGACTCAAATGCAGCCTCCATAGTTTAGCTCTTAGCTATCAGGACTGTGCAGCCCACCGGATGCTAACGGCTAATGCTAACTAGCTCTCCTGCTGATTTAATAAACAGAGGGGAATACAATAGTGGGGAACGACTGGTGTGTAGTGCTAGTTTGCACATGTGCAGTAGCGACTGGGCAGGATGTCTGGGTTGGGTGTGACAAGTGGCACAACTTCCTGTGTAACGTAAATGAGCCGATAAATGATATGACAACGTGATATCAGCTCACCCAGACCTGAGCTCTTTAAATCCTATCGGGCCTTTCTGATACTGGTATCGGAACAACCAATCAAGAAAACCACAGAGGAAGTGTTTGTTCTGTTGTTACGGTGAGATACTGTATCTGCCACTGGCTACAGACCACCACTTGTGGTTAATGGCCCCTATGGGATAGTTCGGCCGCTCCTCGGCTGTTCCCCAAAACAAATACTACGTGATGTGCACGATGGATCCAGCTCAGTCAGACAGGACCACAGAGTCTCCACCTCTCTCTCGGCTGTTCAAGCAGCATCCAGACGTTGATATTTGTGGATCTGGAATGAATCTGCCTTCTTGTCTCCAACGATGATACCCACGCCTGGTTTGTACCACAAGGATCCTGTTTCCTCACTGCCTCAAAGAACATCCTGAGCAATCCTCTCTAACGTGGGGTGACGAGACCTTTGAGCCCAGGGCAGCGTGCTGATTTTTGCACAGCAGCTGTGCTCTTGTTTACCTGCGCAGCTAGCGTAGCAACATCATACCGTGTGTCTGACTGAAACCAGAGGAGGACTCATTCCCCTCCATGGGAAGGTTCTCCTCCATCTCAGTGGAATCTCAATAGATACCTGATGAAAAGCTACAGAAAATCAATTTTGACATAATAGACCATCTAAACGGATGTGAACAGCTTCTGAAAAAGTGCGTTAACCTGTCTCATCAAACCGGAACACACAGGACCACAATGAGCACAATGAACCACAAACTGCAGCAGTGATGCACATGCAGACAGACAAACCGGTTTAGCTAGCTGTAACTAGGCAGTGCCTGTTTCAGATGTGAGTCCAGCTCATCTGTTGTCACCAGATATGGCCGATGAAGAGGGCCAGTGTGGCTCTCTACCTACCTCCAAATATTTGAACAAGGGGAAGAACCCCAGAGTTCAGTAGTTTTGAGTTTCCCTTTTCATTTCTTTGGATCACTATTGGCTATAGTGTCATGTTGATTTACTTGTTTCTGCTGCATATTTTGGTTCACAAAACAAACCAAGTGTGACCTTTTGCAGAAAGAACTATCTGAAAGAGCTTCCAAGCTTGATCAAGGGTGTAGAAGAAATACAATCAGTGCCTGTTTTGCAAAGTCCCTCTGAGAATATCTTGTAGCAACATTTCAACAAGGAAGAACTCCGTGACCAACGCTTCATAATCTCTGCAGCACATAGACATAACTTTCCCAGTGACTGGTACCAGCCACCCTGCTCAGCAGACTCATTAGTTTTATTTATCAATCATGAGCACACGGAAGGACAAACTCAGTCTCGTAACTCGTGCTGCCTGCTGGAGGATGTTATAGATTTGTGATCAAGCAGTACCCAATGATTGTAGGTAGCTTTTGTTGATATTTTATACAAAATGTAATCTACTACATTTGCTGAGTAAACCCTGGAGAAGCAGCTTGTCACTAAAATGAGAATATAGCTGTTCCACCTTAAAGGTCAGTCCGCCTTAAGTGGGCCCAGGCCGAAGTAGCTGCTAACTTCAGGGCTAACCTCCTTCACTTTAAACAGCAGGTGGCAAGCAACACACGGGGGCTTGGCAACCAGTTCTTTGCCTTTTCGTAGCAATCAGTTTTTAACCAAAATAAAATAAATAAAGACAGCTAAAAGTGCCACCTCAAAAAGAACAACTGTTTAATATATCATTCATATTTATTATTGATGTTCTGATGCTACGTGATGTGGTGTTGGCTCTCCCAGTCTCTTCAGCTGTCTGAGCTGCCAATGGATCCAAAGATCTGTGCTGGGATCAGCACTACGGTCTGGAAAAGCAACCGTGGATCCAAGATCTGTGAAGAACACTACTGTTATTTTTATGGACCAGGAAATGAGGGTGGACTCGTTGACTGATAAAACATAAGATTAAAATATTTTCGGTTTCTTTGATGCAGCTTTTTCTTTTTGTATTCATCGACAAGTAAACTGTGCACACACTGCACTGCTGTGTTCCCCCCGACATACTCACTGCCACACACTCGGACACATTTTAGTTTAAAAATCATCAGATAAAAAATACATAATAAACATCACTGATGCTCAAGGGACGAGGTGCTAGTCCTTTCTTTCAAGAGCAGTATGAACCAAAAGCATGAACCATGTAAGAGAGATGGTTGCAAAATGAAAATGAAGACTCTCTCCCCCCCTCCTAGTGTAAGAACCACTCATTCAGAGCCACGTCTTGTAGAGACGTTGGTCCTTGTTGCCGCTCAAGGCGTGCTATTCCCAGGCGGAAACGCTTTTCTTTTCTTTTCAGCCGGCCCGCCATAAATCAGGTTGACAGATTAAAGCCAATTGAAGCGTCGTCTGAAAGCATTTGACTCTGAATGCCTCGACATAAGAAAGGAGCGTGAGCTCGCTCTGCTGAAGGAGACAGTGGCAATGTAGAGTTGGCACTAATCCACCAGATGAATGGAGGACTGGAATGTGTCGGCCATCTTAATAAGCACTCCGGGAAGTTCCATAGCGTCGAGCAACGGCGCACACAGACATGTTGACTCATAAATACCAGCTGCTGTTTACAGCCCCACCAACGGAGACACGGGGGAATTAGTGTGAACTCTGGAGGCTCCAACACTAGTCCAAAGCCTGGTTTGCTCATTTTAGTTGGAAGTCACCACTTAAGTGAGGCATGGGGAAATAATTTACTTTGAGGAAAAAAAAAAGGTTTTCGAGACATAACAGATGATGAAGCAAGAAAGTGGAAACGTACAGAGGCCTATTTGCCGTTTGAAGTTTTAGGTTTTTCTATAAAAGCATGATCAGAATCTAGTAATTTCACACCTTGGAATCAATCTTGGAAGTGTTGTATCTTGAGCCACAAGACTGTCGTCCTAATCCTTTATACCAACAGCTTATTCTAAAAAAAAAAAAAAAGGCTATAGAAGCAACTACGGCAAGACTGAATGGAGAAAAACTTTACAGTTCACGCCAAAATGTGTTTGTATATCACCTCAAATATCCCGGTTTTACTACGGAGTACAAAGGCTGAAGGAAATGCTGCTTAATGTCCAGATTAAGTAAACTCTCAATAGAACTCGGCAGCTTTCTCTTCAGCTATTATTGCATGAAAAGGAGTCATTTATGGACACAAAAACAGCAAAAGGACTTAATATGTTAAATAGCAGGTGTAAGCTGTCTCTGCTCGGTGGTCCAGGAACTGAAGTTGCCTACTCGTCTTACTTTCTAAATCCCTGTATTGCCTGCTTTCTCAAATCTTTCCCAAGACGTCAACCTGTCCCTCCGTCATGTGTTACTGAACTTCTCTCTTTCTCTCTTTCTCTTTCTTCCCCCCCCCCCCCCCCCCCCCCCCCCCCCCCCCCCTCTCCTCTGCAGGCCTTGCGGGTGATGGCGAAGATAATGAGGGAGTGTTGGTATGCCAACAGCGCCGCCCGACTCACCGCTCTCCGGATCAAGAAAACCCTGTCTCAGCTCAGCCAACAGGAGGGAATCAAGATGTAGACATGCCTACCAAAACACACACACACACACCTGTGACTGGCATCCATATCGATAGCATTATGACCTTCATCGACTGTTCCTCCCCTTTTACTTTGAAGAGAAGTGAAGACCCTTCTTATCCCCTTGTGCTTTTTTATTTTTGTATTCCTCTCATCGCGGTTCATTCATTGACAAACTGCTGAGTCATGCACCTGGAAGTGAGGAGCCGTGTGTGTGTTGCACTGGGCTGTCATACACACGTGAACGGCTGGATGGATGGATCGAACGACGGATGGTTGTGACTAACCTCCATCCTCACACAGTCTCCGAAAAGACCCATCGGGATAACTGGTGTCCATCCCAAGTCCCGCCTCCACCACTCTTCATGCAAAAGAAAATAGATACACGCTTAGACCGCATCAGGTAAAGGAGGCCAGCCAGGCTGCTGGGAATTCACCTGGGAGGCCTCTGAGCTGCCGGAGGTTTCGCACTCATCGCCTCACATCTTCATCATCAAACCCCCTCCCCTGCCCCCATTTGTATATTAGCATTTAATTGGTCTCGTCTTCAGTAGGGCTGCAAGTTGCTCATTTACATCTTATAATGTGAATCATGGGGAAAAGTCCTCCCGTTAGAAACACAAAATGTGTTGAAAATCTAAATGGAACTAGTTGTGTTATTCGGTGAATGAGCTCAGTCCCCGTTCCAGAGAGGGGTGCACTCACATGGGGGTGAGGAAAGAGAATGGACTGTTGACCCGCTTGTCTTTTCTTTGGGTTCAAATCCAACGACGAGCAGGCTTTTTAATTATTTTTTTTGTGGAAAAAAAAACACTTTCTATTTTGCCAACGTGCACTTTTGCACATTGGGTCCAATGCTGCTTTGTGACACACACAGAGCGTTGTAAGATTCGCTCTCCATTCACCGCTCTCCTGCTAGAAAAGGGAGCAGCAGAACGAGCAGGCGACGGTCTGGGCCCGACAGAGAAAAACTCTTTTTGGATGTGAGGCGGTTTGCAGCCCTACTCTCAAGTCATGTTCCAGTAGCGTTGGGAACTGAAGCTTGGACTTCCCCCACGTTGGGTCTTCAGCTGTTCTTCATCTAGTCGAGTTGTGAGCAGAATCTCTCATCTTTGCAAAAAAAAATTCTTTCTTTCTTCCATTTGTTACTGTTGTTAATCCTCGTCTCCCTCCGTGTGGTCAGGGAGTCGGACAGGTCAGTTTAATTTATTGGCTTTTTTTGTTGTTTTTTTACTTTCTTTCTGGTGTCAGGGGTTAATTATTTTACATTCTTTGCAAAACAAAACTGGACGCGATGACCTCATTCTTTTTTTCTTTTCTTTTTTGGCGAACATGCTGCAACATATGCAATATACAGTAGATAAATGTGTCTATTTTCTATACTGTGCTCTGCTAAACCACAAACAGCAAGAACAACAACAGCACCGACAACAATCAGCTGCCACCATGCCTTCCACAGCCAGCTGCAACCGGAAAGTGCCAGCGCTTTAACAACTCAAACTCCTCTCATGTCGGCCGCTGTGGAGTGTCTTTGCCTTGGCGCGTATGCAACTCTGTGTGTGTGTGTGTGTGTGTGTGTGTGTGTGTGTGTGTGTGTGTGTGTGTGTGTGTGTGTGTGTGTGTCCGAGGAGGGAGCCATGCCCGAGCGTACAGCGAGCTCGTACTATGCATACCCAAAGAAGTAGGGAAGGAAAGCAAGGAGGGGCGCACACACACACACACACACACACACAACGCCGTCGCAGCACCCACAAGCCAGCCGACCCTCTGGTGCCATTTTGTCAACCCCTCCCCCACACCTGAACACCCGACCACCTCAGCAACAACTCATCGTACGGCTTCTCCCTGCGGGACTGAGCCTGGAACCTGAGCTCCAGCACCTCAAACTGTGTTTCGTTGGGGAAAAAAAACAATGGCACCAAAAAGCCCCCCTGCGGCTTTTGGGGGTGAAAATTGGAAAAAAAGGACACAAAGACTTGTAAGCATTACTGATGTTGCCCTATAAATGTAAACTCTTGGATGTCTTTTTTTCCGTTCTTCTCACGTTTGGCGCTGTCGACGGCACGGCAGCGCTTCTCAAGCGTTTCCTTCTTTGTAGGATAATCAACTACGATGAGGTGCATTCAGTTAAAAATATAGCAAACGGAGATTTACTAAGCCATAGATTTTCCAGGTTATGTATTTTTTTTTTTTTTTTGCTGTGGAAAATGACTTTTTCTACTAGAATGTACATTTACGCAAAACAAAAGATGAAAAAAAAAATACACGTTTAAATTTGTCATTTCAGCTTAGCAAGCCTTAAGGGACCAACACATAAGAGTCAGAATCTGCTCTTGTGTTTTTTGTTTTAGTTTTTTATGAATAAATTATATATATAAATAGAATTGATTGCTATGATAAAGGTAGTGTCATTATTCTATCTAAAGGACAACAAATGTATGTAGCACCTGATTTAACAGTTTGTTTGTCAAGTGTTTGTCCTGTTGCCTAAATTGCCATACACCTAAACCTATTCGCTCTTATTTTAGGGACTTTCTTGTGTCCACCAAAAGAAAGTGTTGCGCTTTCAATCACCAAGACATCCAGTAAACCAATAGGTCAGCCGGACAGCGACTAGCTCAGTCTCTCTGGATTGTTCAGTAATAAGTGTACTTCTGAACCACCGCGGGGGGTTTACCTGTGTGGCAATTTGGATGTCGGTGTGGTCGGTCTGCCTCCCATTGTTTTAGTTTTTTCTTCATGGATACATGATGTATTGATGTGCTGCTACTTGGTTGTCCGCCTCGCTTTACTTGTCGAGGCGAGAGCTACCGTTGGATGTAACCCCCCCCCCCCCCCCCCCCCCCCAGATCGCCGAGACTCTGGTGGTCCTGCGCCACGCTGCTCTGACATGAATCCAGCCCCTCGTCATTCGGAGGGCCGCCCCTCTCCGAGGTCCGCTGCTGTAGTGTTCGCTTGTAACAAAAGCGCCGCAGCCCCGACGGACCGTGGCTCAAAACCACTGTGCCAATCTATCGGAGGGCCTCTCGTTCCCTCTGAAAAAGACCTCCGTTTCCTTTTGAGGTCCAAAGTTGTCGGAACTGTAAATATTAAAAACAAATGCGGGATATCGTCATTTGTCTAAGTATACAAAGTTCACCTCTAAAAACCTTTTGAGCATTTAAGTCCCAGGTACTGTCGCATCAGTACAAAACCCTCTTAGTGCGCAAACCAAACTGTTCTAGATCAAATTGAAACAAGTCGTTTGAGCTCGACAGTCTCCACTCATGGTTCCCTTTCTTCTTCTGTTCTCCGAGCTTTCCAACCGCTACATTTCCATGTTAACTAAAGAAGCTTCACCTTCTCATGAAGGCCACGTTGTTCCAGAGCTTCCGGCCGTATCACGCGGTCTTCATCAGTTCGAGTGATGTGAGAACAAGTTGAGTAAGTGGACCGTGGGTGCAGATTGTTAAATGCAAAGACATACCGTTACGTTTGTGATGGTCGAGACCAAATCTGCATTTACTGTTGGCTGAAACCGGAGCCTTGAAAACTGTACAAAACATTTCTAATGTTGCATATCTGTTTCTGTGGAAACATAATCGGTTTATTCAGTGATTCCCTCGTCATCCTTAAAGAAAATGTAGACTTTTTAAAGAAGAGAAAAAACCCAACGAAGAGCAGACAAGTTGTGATTGTACTTCACTGTGAATGAAGTATTCTGTAGATGTGTAGAAACGGTCAGCACAGTGAAATATTATTGTACATATCTGGCGGAGTAAACAAAAGAAGAGCGCTGTCGTGAATATCGCTGCTATATTAAATACAAAATGGATTCGATGTGTAAAAAGTGGCCAAACTAGAGAAGACCAGATTAACCAGGGACTGATCTGACAAAGCCATGTGGGGGGGTCGGTCTGGCTCGCCCCGCTGGGCCTCTGTAACGCTTATTCCATTAGCAGTGTCATTCTCTGGGACATCAGCAACAACATTAGCTCAACACCTCTGGTATGCCTCTACTCGGACAACTTCATTCTGTCTTAAAGTCACCAGCAGCCTTCTACTTTTTTCTTTTTCTGAAACCCAAGATGACTTCACTGTAAAAAAGAAAAGACGTTTGCACCCAGTGGTTTTTCTTCGTGGTCTTTAAAGAGCAACCTCTCTGTCCTCGATGCTATTTTGCCTTTCTCTCTCTCTCGTCATTCCATGTTCTCTAATTGACTTAACAAAAGGGCCACGCGTCTGTAGCCGGCGTCACGGATCCATACGGGGAACCGACCTCACAGCCACCCTGCCTACTTTTTAATCTCTCTAAACGGGCTTCTTGAGGCTGTTTGAAACCAAACCAGTGCATTCAACTCTAGGCATCTTTACAAATGGGGATAACAGCAGGTGAATAAATGTCGCTGCACGCGGCTGTGCGCAGAGCGAGCGGGTGGAGGACACACGGGCCCTTCGCTTGAAGCGCGCTGACGCTTTGAGAAGAGCAAAGAAAGCAAAAGGTTGAACGTTCAAAATCGGGTCAACAAAGCCACAGATCGACTCTGCGAAACCCTTTCCTCCTCGACACAACCTGGCGCCCACGTTACCCACAATGCAACTCGCCCGCTCCCAATTCCAGTCCGGACTCGACGCCCAGTCAACATCTTTAACTCCGATGTTCATGAGCTGATTGTTTCTGATTGTTGGTCTGTCGATGGACAACTTGATCCTGAACACAAACTTTCAGCCGCTAACGTCTGTGCGACCGTGTTCAGTTCCTACGCTGGACACTGGTAGACCTGCTGCTGGAGGGTTTAACAACCCACTCCTTGCTTATTGGTGCGTGGCGACACTTAATATAGCGAACATGCATACGGGGGGAAAGTAAGCTGGGATTGGGCCAGACTTCCTGCTGTGCTACGCTAGTGGAAGCTAACTTAGCCGACGGCGACTCAAGTGACGTCACTCAAGGGCATTGATCAGACTTCACACCTCTCCTAAAAGCTTTTTACCACATCGTCATGAATATTGAATATATCAACACTGATTTGAGTAAAATTGGTGGGCTTTAGGTCCCATCTCTGCTTGTCTGGAAATCGGAAATCTAAAAACATTTCTGAAACCACCAATCGGACAAAGGCGGTATGGGCCGTGTTCTCTCCATATGTTAGCCATTGTCTTATGTAACAGACGGAGCCGGGCGGCATGTTGTACCAACTAGTCTATCTGAAACGTATGTTGGCCGTGAACCTGTAAATCCTGTCTGAAGCTGGTTATTTGGGTATTTCGATCATTCTTGGGGGCGTGGCCTATTACCTTGTCTTTGAGAATCTTACCTCTCCTCCTCCTTAGCTCGGAGGCCACCGCACAGTTACAAACCTCTGTTCCCGCTCAACACAGCTGGCGGTAGCAGCGACATGGCGCAAACACTAAATCAGTGAGTTTATGTCCGCTCCAATATGCAGCCTTTTTCATGCTTGTTTTTTTACGCCCAGTGAAGGTAAAAAAGAACAAAAGAAAAGCAAGACGTTTCGTTTTTTTCTGCTCCGTGTGAAGATGGAGGGCCGAAACAGGGAGGTGACAAACTATGCCAGCAGCTCTACGTCTCTAAACCACACACTGACTCCCACAGCTGTGAATGTACCGGGTTTCCAACCAATCCGAGCACAAATCGAAGGTCGGCGCGGCAACTTGGCGAGCATGCAAACACCCCGGGGTTCTCTCTCTCTCTCGTTATGCAACGCCCTCTGGACCACAAGGGTCCCACCGGCCTACCTATGCGAGCACGATCCACACACTGTGACGAGGAACGCGTGCGGGCAGAAGGATCGACACGTTCGCCCTCCATCGTCTCGGAGACGGGTCAACGGGTCAGGTGGATGTGACGAGCAGTTTGGGGCCCCAAACGTTTCCGGTTGGCCCTCCCTGGCAACGCGGTAGCAAGAAAGCTTTATCATGTTTTATTTGGTGCCTAAGTTTTGACGAGGCTTTCATCGTTCACCTCGAATGACAAGACCGCATGCGATTGTGTCTGCATTACCTGCTTTATAGATGTCATCCAAAAGCTGAGAAGTATCTTTAAAACAACAAAAAATTAAGCCTAATTAACATATTAAAAAGGTCACTTAATCGAAAAGAAAATACCTCCTTTCAAAGACCAATGTGTTTTACCTCACTGTATATATTCTCAATTTGTTTACTCCAAGTTTGCAATTTATCTTTCTCTTTTTGTTTCTATGAAATGCTTAAAAAGAAAAAAAAAGTTGAAGAGAATAATTGTTTCTTTTCAACAGTACCTTTTCTTTTCTTTTTTTGCCAGCTGGTATTGTATTGTATTGTATTGTTGTGCCCAAGCAGTATACTCTTCCTCCTCCCCATGCTCTCTGTGTGTGACCCGTTGGTCGTGTTCTGCGCGAGCTGTACAGTCCAAGCGCTTTACAAATGTCCACGCCTCCTCTTCTGAGCTCTGGTACAAATGCCTTGTTCAATATGTTTTTGTTTTTATGAAAAAAATGAAAAAAACTGGAGGTGTGAGGGGGGGACTGCAAAGCGGAGAAAAAAAGAAAAAAAAACTCGACAACCGCTGAACTCCTCACCTCGAGCCTCCTGGATTTCTAAACATATTTTAATCTTGACTTTTTTTTTTATAGTGTGTACAGATGATTATGAATGAGAGATCAACATAGGAACTAGAGGATTGACACTTATGTTAACTTCTAACATAGCTGGAGTAGAAAATGGTGTGAATAAAGAAACAGTTTCACTACAGAAGTAGTTTGTCTGATTCATTTGTTGAGCAACAAACTTTTAATACGTTTTAAAGATTTTACAATGTGTTTTTTTTGTTTTTTTTACTAGTACATGTGTACTAATACGTGGAGACCAGAGAACAAGACGTGGAGTTCTGAGGCGGGAGGATCCTACACTTAAGTAAAAGTACCATAGTCATATAAAATAACACTTCCAAATGGTAAAAGACACAGAAGTGTTATCAGCAAAATATAGCAAACATGAGCAAAAGTAAAAAGTAATTGGGCATAATATGCATTAAGTTCTAGAATATATTATTCAGTTTCTATCACAGAAATACACAGAAGATCACGTTGATGCTTCAGTTCATTGATGTGGAGCCAGTTGTGTTTTGAAGGTCAAATCCATGTGGTGGTGAAAATGTACAGTTTTTCTTCTGCGATGAAGTGGAGTAGAGGAATAAAGTAGCTAAAAGTGGAAGTACTCTAATATGAAGTTGTACTCAAAGGTGGTGAACGAGAGCCTCTCTTGCCTCATCGGCTCTCCTCACGGTGACTGCTGCCCCGGAGGCTCGGGGCTAACGGTGCTAACTACAGCGCTAACGGTGCGAACACGAAGGCTGCTCGACCCATGGATTGGCAGGACGATTGAAGCGGGCAGTGGAGGAGGAAACTCATCCTTTGTGCTGCGCCACCAAAATAAAAGCAGCAGCAGTGCCCAGGCTCCAGGGGGTGCTACCCGTGTGTATCTCTAAATGAGCTCTGCCCTAATCAATGCATACAGTAGATTACAATCAAGCTTTACAACTGGAACTTAATCCCGATATTGATCCCGGTGACAGTGATCTACCTGAGGCCAATGGCTCGCCTGTGCGTGGGATTGACTGCAGGATGTTCTGGGCTCCAGTCTTCCATCAGCTCCACTGATTCCAGTGACAAAGCTGATTAAGAGCAGACAGGAGACGGCTCTGGTTTACAGGCCACCAAACAGAGTGACACTGGAGACACACACATCTCCACCTCTGCTGAAGAGGATGAAACTAAAACAATGTTTCAGGTTTTATTCACGTCTTCTTTTGCTCTATTTTTACCTCTCTGTTGCTATTTCGGTCCTGTCTTTTGTTCCCCCCTCTCTTTCCGCCCAAATGTACCTCATTATTCCACTCACTTTTCCTCTGGATGACATCACATGTCAGTTTGAGACTTTATGTATTTTTGTTCCATCACGTTCTAGACACTCTAGAGTGTTACCTTCACTGTATCGGCTCACGTGGTAAACGCATTATAATGTCCATTTCCACAGCACTGATTTCACCATTCTGTCTGTTTTTAATATAAAATACAGTTCTTATTCACACAACTATCTGAAATATAATCTGAAGAGAAACAGAGGAGACTATTGAAGGAACAAGAGGGAATATATTTAATACATTTATCCCGGCCCGGCAGCGTTGACATAACCACGAGGCCGCCAGCACGACTCGATAGAAAAGGCAGCAGGTGCTAGCTCTCAGATGGCAACTGTAGTCGTTGCTGAAACTTGCTTTGTACACATTCCGTGTGTGTGTGTGTGTGTGTGTGTGTAACGATATAGGGGACATTTGCACTGGCATTATTTAGTTTGAGGAGCTGAAATTAGATAATTTGTGAAATGTCTCGACATGATGCTGTCACGACTGCTGCAAAGAATTTAGAGGTCCTTGGAGTTATTATGCCGACCTTATTTGGATCAGAGAACTGCCTGCAGACTGTAATAGTGTTGACACCGTGAGCACACTAAACGTTGCCATTTGCGTTAAGTGTATGGAATATTGGCTCCAAATAGAGGGGCGGCATAACCATCTCCTGCCAAGAGCTGCAGAATCAGAGTGCGACCGGTCCTGACTTGGTTAAACGCATCTGGCCTTAAAAGAGAGTGTGTGTGTCACAGTCGAGTCTCCGAACAAGCAGTGGGAACGAAAGGTCAACAGCAAAATGAGGAAATCGATGCAGTTAATCATTAAGCAAGCTCCCCCCTACTCACACACACACACACACACGCACAAACATACACACACACACACACACACACAGTCGCTCTGCCTAGGAGCCATTAAGATGAGAACTGCAGCAGCCCTGCTAATGCTGCAGACTACAGCAGATCCTGATGTGGTGGTGGTGTATATATATGTAGTCCCATATATTCTGTACAGGGATGTGTGCCGTGCTGCGGGGGCTGGACAGATTTCCCAGGAGAGAGAGAGGAAAACTGCTTTATGCAGTAGGTTTCTTCATGAGCGCAGTGTGTATGAACACATAATATGCAGAAGTAAATGTGTGTGTGTGTGTGTGTGGAAGATGATGTTGCATGCTCTTCCTCCATCATCTCTTGGTAAAGCGAAGCGTTTCCTGTTCCTCCTGCAGCAGCAGCCATAAATCAATCAGAAGATTCTGATTAGAGCTCTGACTCGTTTGAATCCTCCTCCAGGAGCTCCACTGCCTCTCCACTGTACAGCTACAGGACGGCATTTCACCTGCATTGCTTTGCCGTGGGGGGGGGGGGAGTCGGGGGCGGACTTCGGTAAGTTGCCTGTGAAGCAGGAAATGGTGCCATATTTTCCCTCCTCGGTCTGTTTGCGCAGCGGCTAAGAATAGCTTGACAGGCTCCGAGGAGATGGACAGTGATGCATGGATGTTGGCCTGATGAGGATGATGATGATGAGGATGCTGCTCACACAAACAGCAGCACCTGTTAGCGAGCTAAAGGGGCTGAGGCCTGACGTCGCCACGCAACACTTAGATAAGGTGTTCACATGGATGATTACTGAGCAGGTCTACACAGGCCCAAAGGGGCCTTCATGTTTCAAAATGTCCTTCAAAGAGACTCAAAATGACCACTGAGAAACGACAATAAAAAGAGGAAAAATAACTTCAGATAGACACTAAATGACCACAAAGACACACAAATCAACAACACAAAGAGGCTAAGCAACAATAAAATATTGCTTCTCTGCAAGAGAGGTGGTGGGGCCCATTGTGTCATCATCATAATTAAAAGATTACCTGAGGTGTGGAGTCTTTCTGTTCAGTGGAAACGTAATTGGTTGTGGTCATCAGTGTTGTTTGTTGAGGTATTATCTTCACATGCGATTGTACGTTCCTTGTACTCGTGTATTGTACTGCTGAGAGTTTTTAATCTCAGAGAGGGGTCAAACAAGGTCTCTCTGCTTTGAGCACCAAGAAGACTCTTTGAAAGGGCAACTGCATCTCCTGCTAAAAGCTCAATATTAGATGCCACTACAGGAGCTGCTGATTATGGAGGACCGGAAATGACTTAAGTATAAATAAATAAATGCAGGAATAAATACAGGAATAAATAAATAAATGCTTAAATAAATGTATAAATAAATAAATGCAGGAATAAATAAATAAATGCTTAAATAAATGTATAAATAAATAAATGCAGGAATAAATAAATAAATACAGGAATATATAAATATAAGTTATACCTAAACAGGACATCATTAAATACATCTATTTCTACATTTCTGTATTTATTCATTTATGCGTCCACACGTATTTATACATTTATTTATGCCTTGTATTTATGTGTCCTTGTATGCAAATGAGCTGGGGCGGTCCGAACCTCTGTCTAAAGCATGATTGGTCACAGGAGTGTGATCGCTCCTGGTATGTTGTGCTCTACCACTTCTGCCTTGCACATGTTGTTGAAGTTGGCAAGCTCAGTTAACCGTTAGCAGAAGTCCGGATTTTCAATGCCCTGTCTGGTATATAAAGTTAACTTACTGTCGTGTAAAAACTTTGAAATGACTGACTGCTTTATATGACTATAAATCTGCACAAGAGGAAGAGTATGTGATTCATCTGTCAGTGAATATTTCCTTTTAGTTGATAATTATAATAATAATAATAATAATAATAACAACTTTATTTATATAGCACCTTTTAAAAACAAAGTTTACAAAGTTCTCTACAGAGAAGCAAAGCATAGTCATACATAACGTCAATACCGGTAAACAAAAAAGGACCGTAAAGGCAACGAATACAACAAAACCAAACAAATAACCAAAAAGAACAAATGGAATAAAAAACTAATAATTAAATAAACAAACAAAAACAGGAAAAAAAGAATCGCATAAAAGGACATAAAAGGACGACTTAAAAGCAATTCTATAAAAATAGGTCTTAAGAAGTTAAAAGTTATCGATTCTGCAAGCCTCATCTCCTCATGATGATGGTAATTTATAAATGTATCTGTCCTCCTTTTTGCATACCTGCAAACTTGTTACCTTACGTTTTGAAATCAAAATATGTGAACTGGCCAGCCAGCGTTTCTGAGATTGGAGTGAGACACAGAGAAAATCTGATGTTGTGATCTTCGTAATAGAAGATCTTTGATGAGTCTTGGCCAATCAGCGTTAAGATGTCTCCAGCGGCCGTTTCTCAATACGCGTTCTTCTCTGTACTTGATGAGGAAACACACAACTGAAAGTTGACGTTCACTGAATACTACTGTTGTTGAGTCACAACATGTACTTTTAGGATGTTTTCTAGCGAGAAGTTAGTTGTTTAAGCATCAAATCTGTGATCGGTTATTCAAGAATCAGCCGACTTAAAAAGATACGCCGACGAGTTGAGGTCCTGCTCGCGGGACCGTGAGCCCTGCAGCACCGGGCCGTCAGCGCTCTGCTGCCCGCCGAGAGCAGCCTGATCCCGGCAGGACTTTTTGAAATGATCCGCTGGCTCCGGTTTCTCCGTAGCGGTTAAACATGAGATATAATTCTGTTTTGAGGGTCTAACAAGCAATCTTTATTAGTTTATTATTTATTCACAGTAACGTTACATCAGTTTGACGGAGGGAAAGGTTAAGACTCATAACTTAAGATTTTAATTGAACTTTTACTTTGAACTACAGCGGTGTTTTATTACTTTTTACCGAATTGATTGCAATTATATAAAAATATATATATATATATATAAATAACAATACATACAAAATACATATTAATTCATTGTTAATTACAATTAATAATTACATAATAATATATTACATATATAAGATATATATTACATATACATATAAAAAAATAAAAATACATATTAATTAGTTGATAAAGCACGGTATGCTCCAAGGAGATCAATTACAGTAAAAAGGGCTCACATCTCTCTTCACACTTAATTAAATCAAACTGCACCCCTCCTGTGCAATTATTCACAGCCTCACAAAATACCGCATAGTGTCCTCCTTTTCAGGGGCGTGTCCAGACATTTTTGATAGGGGTGGTACCAGTGGGGCACTGACATATGCAGGGGTGGCATGAAGTGTGAGCAGGAGCGCCTGCGCAGACATATACACTCACGTATGCACACATACAAACACACACACAAGAAAATACAAAACTTTACATGTGCAACAATGGTTGCACATGTAAATGGTTGGAGGTACAGACCGTGTAGAATATTTTATCAACAGAGATAGCTGACCTTACCAGAGCTTATGTGTGCATAAAAAAAGCTTACATCACTTGTAACAAATCTTGTTTCAACACTGATTTGTTACAGTAATAATGCTACAAAATAACCTGTGACTCCAAAAGCCAACATAAGAAAACAATGCACATTAAAAAAACAGTCAATCTCCGCCTATAAAGTGAAAACATATTTAAAATACATACGTCTCTTTGAACAAATTATTTAACCAAACAAATTATAAACTTTACATGTACTACAGTGTTGGTTACTCTAGTATTACAATTCATTCATTGTTTTAAAGAAGGTAAATTCATACATACCCTGATGTGTATGTGATGTTGAGGGTCTTTCATCTTTACCATTCACATGTGACTCTATAATAATACATAAGCTGTGATTAGAATGATAATACAATCAGCCTTTCCTAAGTAAACTAAGTGGTATGTTACAGTCAAACCAAATGAGTAAGTTCAAACATGAGAACAAACTTGCACCATCAGGATTTCACATACCTATGTGTACAGCTGAAGCTGAAGTCTGTTTCAGGACAAGCTGGCTCTCATCCTCTGACTGACTGCTCTGCCCCTGCTCTGGCTCTATTTTGGATTTCTTTCTTTTGAAGAAATCCTTTATATTCTGACTTCTTTTCATACTGTAATAGTCCCATAATGCACGACATTCTTATATGTTGTACAATAGATAATTGTGCATACACACGAATGTAATTGATGTTACACGGGTCTAACATAACAATGTTACGCAGTACAGAATAGCTAAATTTTAGCTTTAGCATCGTTGACAGTCAAAACAGTGTTTGCTAGTGTTGTTACGAGATGTGCCGACGCTTCGAAGCGTGTGTCGAGTAATGGAGGGGGCGTTTCCTCGAAGCGCGTATCGAGGCTTGCTTCATGTAGGGGAGGAGCCAAAAATGATGACGTCCGAAGCCTCGCTACCCGGCTGTACCACGTGACTGCTTCGGCAAGCGGTTCAGATTTTGCCGGGAGGTTTGACAGCAATATAAACCCCTCAGGCTCCATTCAAAATGTGTGTTGTTGGTTGAGAGTTTGGAGAGAGAGAGAGACAGTTCGGAGAGTTTGGAGAGAGAGATAGTTTGGAGAGTTAGGAGAGTGAGGTGAGAAGGATAGGTGATAAGATGGAGCCAGCTAGGAAGAGGAGGATTTCCCCTGTGTGGGAACACTTTGATTTGATAACTCCTAATAAGGTAAGCTAAAATCTAACTCTATTTCAGACTCATTAGGTTTGCTTATCAAGAACGGTATTTTTCACAGTTTCTTATTTTATTTAAAGGTGCGGTGTTCATTGTGCTCCAGGGAGTTTAAAACCCAAAACTGTTGAGAAACTGTTATTTCTGAATAAAAATGAATAAAATGTCCCCTGTCCTGTACATCACTGTCCAAGTTCCACAAGCATATTCAGTCCTCTCTTCCTAGTTCCACAAGCACTTTCACTGTCCTGCTTAAGCCCATGCCATTTCCCTAAAGTGACATAATAACACCACCTGCCTTACCATACGACACTACCATTTTGGGAAAATGTTCACACACAGGATACATTCAAAACATATTTGATTATGCACATATGTGATCATTTATTTACAGAAATTATTTGGGCATACATTTTTGTAATTCAGTCATTCCCAACAGCCATAACAGACACAACAATTCAATGCATCACATTGTGGTTCAGATACAGCTGCCTGTGATTATACTTTTGGCCACTAGGTGGTGTCGTGTGCACATGAAGCTTCGAGTAATGAAGCCTTTCTCGAACCAATTGGCTGAAGTGGTTCGATGCCTCATGAGGCTTCATCTCGCCATCACTAGTGTTTGCTAATGAGATGAGATGATGACAGCCTTGTGCCAATTACAATAAAAAGAAATAAAACAAGACAGGGTAAATGTTTAGCTTATTACCGTTACAGCTTTTAACTACAGGCACAGTAAGTGTAGTAAAATGTAGGCTACTCACATCTTTCACGACGACGCTCCAGAGACGTGTTGCTTCCATAGACTGAGTTTGTTTCACCTGTAGGTTTATCGCTCAAACTTCTTCTTCTTCGCGCCTTTTTTTTGCAGGCTACATACTACTTTAGCGCATCTCTGCCTCTCAGGTTTGAGAAGGAACTGCAACTCTAAACAAGAGTGCAGTTTACATTCAGTGCCGTGGCCCGCCTCTGACTGGGCATATAGCCAATCATATTTTAAGATATTGGGGTGGCACTTGGGGTGGCCAATCAGATTTCAGGGGTGGCCCGTGCCACCCTAGGCCACTCCCTGAACACGCCAGTGCTCCTTTTTGGTGTTATGCCGTGTTCACACCGGACGCGGCGCGAATTTTGGCGCCGCGTTCACCGCGGAAGTTTAGTCGCGCGAGTGAAACGAGGGTGTTCACACCAAACTCGAAACATCGCGCCGCGAAAGGGGCGTGGCTTATCTCAGTCACTTGTCTCTGTGAAAGGAGCTTTCATTTCCGCTATCGACCATGGAATAAATAACCACTAGTTTTGCTTTATACTTGTTGTGGAAGTTCCAAACATGTCGGAACATGAAACGCCCTCGTGTTTGGGTTCATAACACCATCCGTAGCCGCACACAGCTCGGTGAATTTCACCGACTCCTCCAGGAACTGCGTCTGGCTTCTCCGTAAAACGGATACCGATTCTGCCATCCACCATGGAATTAACCACTAGTTCTGCTTTATACTTGTTGTGTAAACTCCACATGTGTCGGAACATCAAACTCCATGGTGTCTGGGTTCATAATATTATCCGTAGTCCCACAACAGCGTCTGAATGACGGCCGCTGCCAGCGCTGGTTCTGGCGAAGCAGCAGCAGTTTCATTCGGGACCGGCAAGACGGCGGTGATGATGGGCGGAGCTTCTCAACGCTGATTCTCAACGCTGATTGGCTGCCGCAACTTTGCGTCACGCGAATTCTCCGCTGGAGTTGGGAGAATTGAACTCACGCGAATTCGCGCCGCGTCCTTCGCTCTGTTCGCCCCTCGTCAAACGCTCTGTTCGCGCCGCCTCAAACGCGTCTATCGCGCCGCCCCGCGAAAAAATCGCCGATTCGCGGGGCGGCGCGTCTGTGGATTGACTTTGCATGTAATCTGGTCGCGCCGCAAATTCGCGCCGCGTCCGGTGTGAACACGGCATTATGGATATGATCACCCTAGCCTAGACAGCTTTTTGACTTCATCTACTGGGGCCATGTGCTAGGGATCGTTTGCTTCTGTCTCGCTCCCCTACTTGACCAATCCTGTTTAACAATGAGGTTCGGACCGCCCCAGCTCATTTGCATATAAGGACACAGAAATACAGAAATAAATGAATGAAGAAATACGTGTTGACACAGAAATACAGGCATAAATAAATGAAGAAATACAGAAATGTAGAAATAGATTTATTTATTGATGTCCTGTTTAGGTATAACTTATATTTATATATTCCTGTATTTATGTATACATTTATTTATTTATTCCTGTATTTATTTATTTATACATTTATTTAAGCATTTATTTATTTATTCCTGCATTTATTTATTTATTTATACTTAAGTCATTTCCGGTCCTCCATAGCTGATGTGGTGCTATCCTCTATGTAAAATATGATTCTGTATGTACGTAAGTATATTTTGGTATGAGGACGTACACATCTAGCTTTCAGTCTCTGCTGTGCTCGGTTCACTTCTCATTGCAGTCCCACGGCGTCACCACCAGAGGGTGCTGCTGCCCTTCACACCAGGGCTGCAGAGACACTCAGAGGGACCAGAAGGTACGGGACATGACCTCCACTGGTAGCCTGGAGTGACAGGTAAGCAGTTGTAGCTGAGGAGGCACAGCGTGTCGTCCTTTAATCACAAGGGTTGGCGGTTCGATCCCCCGGCTCCTCCTGGCTGCATGTGGCAGTGTCCTTGAGCGAGACACTGAACCCCAGGCTGTACCTGAGGGGCAGACAGAGCAGTTCCTTGCAGGGCAGTTGTAGGTACACATATGTACATGCAATAAAGTAATGTACTATACAGAGTAACTAAACCCCTAATAACTTGTTTTCAGTTCAAACCCAATGTGTATGATATTTAGTACTTATTTTAGTACTTTGAAGTATTTGACTACTACATATTGTGTTAGACATCTGCATAGCAACAGCCCTCTGCTGGTTGAACACAGGTGTTGTAATGTTGCTACTGGCACCTGCAGACAGGTGTGTGTTCAAGTGGAAACAAAGGACGTATAATATAATACAAGTGTGGTGACAAACAATGAGAAAAACAAAAGGCAGTTTGTGAGGGATTGCACAATCTGAGGTGAGGCACAGCTCATTGCTGTCTCCTCTCTGTTGGACAGGACATGAGCACATTCAGAGATTTTTATTATAAAAATGCGGTTCGTTCCCTACCAACAGCAAAGAAGAGCTTTAGGCTTCAGGGTATTTAAAATGTGACCAAACAGTGATGAGGAGGAGGAGGAGGAGGAGGATCCCTCCATACCTCATATTTAAATACACTTGCCACTTTACTTTACACGTGTCACCTTCACATACCACTTACACCCCACCTTAAAGTACTGCTATCTGTTGACTGTGCACTTTATTTTAACTTTATTTTATATTCTACTGTAGATTTAATTGTAATATTCATGCTCCCCGTTATTGCACTTGGTTTATTGTTAAATGTTTATTGTCAAAATGTTAAATGTATGCACCTTCCGCCAGGACAAATTCGTTGTGTGTGAAAGCATACATGGCAATAAATGGTTCTGATTCTGATGTCATCATTTCTATCATAAAGTGCAACAGTTTAGTGCACAACCAGAGACAGCAGAAACGTTTACAAAGCACTAGATTTAGCTCGTATTTATGCTATTAATAAGAATATGAATCATAAGAACAAGAAGAGAGATGCTGTTGATTTCAATAAGTGCACTTTATAACGGACAGAAAATATGTCCTCTACTAATCTGCCTCAAGTGGAACAAAGACTGTGAAGCGCAGCACTCACACGTCAGTTCACCATTTTATTTTGTCTTTCACAAAGATGAGGAGGATAATGAAGTCCTTTATGAACGTTGTATCTGATCTCATTGAAGAACGGATTATGAATATTAGCTTCCTTGAGACTTTTCTGGGCTCTCGGCTCCACATGAATGACATTCATGACAGTTCTGTTCCATTTATTGTCCTGGTCAAGGGTGTCGGGATTAACCAGTTTGGTCATGATAATACAAACATGCTTTAGTTCAGTAGCTATAATATAAATATTCTAATTGATAATAGTGAAAACCGTGATATCAAAATCTCATACGGTGATATTCCAATAGCAGGGAGTCAGCATGCATCATGGAAACCGCTCACCGGAATGGAACGCTGCCATTATTAATGTTATCAATCACACCTGTTCCTTCTCCACTATAACGTGTCAACATTCCCACCATGAGAAAGACAAACGTCCTCCTGGTGTCTTCCTTCATCTGCAGTTTGATTGGACGGGTCAGGATCAGATTAAAAATGGATTCTTCTCCATTGATCCCGGGGAAGGAACATCTCTCCTCCTCCTCCTCCTCCTCCTCCTCCTCCTCCTCCTGCTCCTCCACGTAACATTTAACTCATGTTCATTATTTTCTCCACTACATGTATTTATCGATCACAGTTTAAAGATCCAGACTGAAACAAATGGATGCACACTGCTCTGGATTCCTCTAAACTACTATACGTATATATTTATTTTATGAAATTGCAATATCTGTCAAATTATTGTAATGTTTTTTTGTGTCTTTGAAACCAACCCAAAAAAGCAAAGGTTGGTTGCAGGAAGTTTGCAGCCACAGTGATTTCTGGGACGTTACCACTAGTGTGGAAAATGTTTAGTCGGCAATGGCACAATTTCACTGTATTTCCATGATGTGCCATGACTCCCGCTCTGATAAATACCAAAAATACACATCAGACAAGCTTCTTTATAAGGTGTGTGTGTGTGTGTGTGTGTGTGTGTGTGTGTGTGTGTGTGTGTGGCAGCACAGCTCCTCTGAATATGATTATGCAGCAGCAGCGTCGTTTGTAATTAGATGAGAGATCAAGCAGCGCTGTCTGCTGAAACTATAAATCGTCAAGTCTGACACAGCGCACTTCTCGGAAGTGTTTCCATAATTGGAAGTCTCCGTCTCAGCCTCTTTGTCCTCAGTGCTCCTTTAGACGCAAATGATTTGCCACACGCTTTTATTCAGCCCTGTGATCTAATGAGGAACAGCAATGCACTGTAACGTCAACTTAAGATCATGAATGGCAGCAGTGAATATTTATAAGGATGTCACAGATGAAACAAGGACACAAATAGTGAAGAACAGAGGAAATGGGGAAGTAAATGAAACACACATTCTGTCTCAGCTACAGCAAAAGCAGCAGTGCAACTGAGAAAATATCTGAACATAAAATGACACTACGGGACTATTGCAACTCCCTTTGCTGCTCCCTGATTTAAACCTTAAAGCAATAATGTTTTTCTTTTAATTTGCACCCAAATTGAACATAAGAAATGGAATTAGCAATTTATGAAAGACATAACAAAATGTTGTGCCTTGTTCACCAAATATTTAAGCCTTTCTTTGAACAGCGCTCGCTGTCACGTGATAGTTCAACTTCACTGGCTCTACTTTCTGTTTGATAAAGTGGAGGTACACGAGCTGCGAGTGATAAATAGAGCGCTCTCTGTTCTGTCACTACTAAACTACAAAGATCAAACACTGCACGTACAACCTGAGACACAGCAGCACAGGGCCGGAGTGGGGCCACTTTTCAGCCCGGGAATTTCAGGCTCAAGACCGGCCCACTTTTTCCATGGTAGTGGAAATTGGATAAATGATGCAACAGTTCAGCTCTTACTATCCTGTAGTTTTTTTTTATTAATACCATGGTCCAACAAATAATGTAAAGGTTAAATACAACAATAATAATCCACTAAAGATGAGAAGTTAATAAAAAATATTCCACTATTCCATATTTGAAACGTATCCCACTCTTCAACAAAGAGGCATATTGAACTAATGTTTACAGTTCAACTCACAGTACAGTATACAGTTACATTGTGAATAGCACCAACAGCATCTACAGCATCAGTAACCGCCTAAGCAGTGCACTGGTTTCAGCCACTGTATCTATAACTGTGTCGTTGCTTATAGACATGAGGATTTCCTTCTCTGTGCACATTAACATGAACGCCTCCAAGTTTTTCTTTAGCATTCCAATGCATTTTTCTGCATGAGTATAATATAGTGGTGATTTACTCCTTTACTACACCCACTTCTGAGCAAACAATGCATATTGGTTCATCAAGTACTGCTCTTTCTTACAATATATAACTTTAATTCATATTGTTTCCTCTGTTATCCTCTCTACCTGTCCCTGTAGTCATGGCCTCCTCATTGCAAATGTCGGGCTCATCATTTTCAGCAGGAGACTGTCTTATCTGCTGCCGCGAAGCCACAAAGAACATATTACTGCATACTTCAATATCAATATCAATATCAATATTATATATCAATATTTGCATAATATTTGCAAAGTCTATGGATGGCCATATTTTGGGTGATATAAAAAGGCTAATATTTTAATTCAATTTAATATTTTGCTTGGGAATAGGTTGACAACGCTACAACGATATTAATCAAGGCTACAACGTTAGCCGAATAGTTACGTTGCTAATCATTAGGCCTTTGTCTCTCTTTACCAGTTGCCACTTGTGTTTGTCCTCTTTAAAATAAATCGGTAAGCTTGGCACATTTGGCAGCATCCTCCTCCAATGCCTTTCTTTTTTTCAACCTGGCTTTTTCAGCCCCTCCTGCCCTCTTCCTCCCGTCCATCCTCCCTGACGCGTATCGTTGCGGTCGGGCCGGCCCAGCTATCGGTAGCCTATCTGAGAAAACTTTTTGGAAAAGACGTCTATGGACCGAACCAAATCTATTTGTGAGGGGTGAACTTCCTCGCATGGTACAACCCATGCAGAGGCTGCGGTGTCAGAATGCGGAACGTGTGTAGCCCACTTTAAGAGAAGATGGACTAACGTGACAAATGTCAACAAATAAAATTCTCGACCGGCCCAGAAGTGAAGCGGCCCACCGGGAACTCTCCCGATTCTCCCGATTACCCACCCCGGGCCTGCAGCAGCATCATCACTTTTTCAACAGCTTCTTCCCTGCCAGAGTCAGACTGATGGCAAAACAAAACTATTGAAATATGTGTAACAATAATATATATCACATATCATGTGCAATATGTCATATGTTATTATCTGTGAAACACAGTGGCGGGCCATGCGTTTTCAAACTATTCCTTCAGTGCCGTGTAGTCCACATCAGGTGCGGACTGGGGGAAAAGGTGTCCCGGGAGTTACTGTCAGACAGTCAATACATGGCGCGTTCATACAGACCACCATGTATGGACAGCAGACACCCACTCCGCCACACGGCACCACCACGAGCATGGAGGGAGGTCACACGGGGCGCGTGGACCGACCCACGAAGCTTCAACCACCAGCGGACCCCCCCGCCGAGCAACGCACAGTTACGCAGTGCCTCTCGGTCGAAAGCCTCTAACCTGGTCTCGCCGATGTTGTGCGTCCTGACTGACCCACCTGACCGGCCCAACCCCGTCAGCCCACCAGGGATTTCTCCGCATCAACAAGAACAACACTTAGTTATACCATGACAAAACAATCCATGATAAAAACGGCACCATAGACACAATGATAAAATAGCTATAACTTTGTGAATCTGTTTAGGCCAGCAGAGAAGGCTTAGCAGGCCCTGACGGCCCACCACTGGTGAAACAGGATGTGTGTCATACCTTCTGATAAAGGTGCAATATTCTAACTGTGCAATATCCCCACATAACTTTCATCCACCTTTCAAAATGTGAAATATTCCCATATAACTCTCCCCTTTTCCCTCTTTTCACAATCGAGGAACTAGCCTATTTTAAAACTGTTATTTAACATTTGCCCTCTCCTTGTTTTTAAAACTGTATCTAAAAGTGTCATATTACCACCTTTCTTGTACATATTACCACCTTATGTAAAGTGTTTTTATATCTTATATTTTTTTCTTTCTTATTATAGTGTGTTTTTATTTCCTAAACTGTTGACTCTGAGAGAGCTCTGCACAATAATTCCAATGTGTCTGGACTCTTGGTCTACGCACAAATGGCAAATAAAAACCTTGAACCTTCATGAAGCTCACATACAGATTTTTAGTAGTTTCTAGTTGATTTTGATGAGGGAAATAACCCCCTAATACAGAGAGAAAACATCTCATTCATTGTGTACTTATTTGTCTTTTCATAACTCCCCCTTTTTCTGAACCCCTTTCAGTGTGTTGCATTTTGGGGGACCTGTTGGCCGAAATGGAATATCATATTAACAAATGTGTTTTCTTTAGTGCATAATCACCTGAAAATGAGAATTGTTGTGTTTTCGTTAGCTTAGAATGAGTCCATAATATCTACATGGAGGGTGGGTCCTCTTCACGGAGTCCACCATGTTGCACATGTTTACTACAGTAGCCCAGAACGGACAAACTGAACACTGGCTCTAGAGAGCGCTTCAGACGTTGGCCAACATAGTTCTCCTGCACGCTCAGCAAGAGGGGATTGTATTATCCCACTCAGGAAAAGTGCTTTCAGTCAGTCAGCATTTTCTGTACAAGCTGCTGGAACTCCATTCCAGGGACTAGTCGAGATCTACGGACATACAGTTCTTTTAAGGCACAACTAAAGGAATGGTTGATTGGTGCCCAGCTCTGTCAGCACTAGAGCATAACTGCTCCTTGCCTTCCTCAATCTGTCCGTGTTGTGCGTTCCCTCTGTTTGTCTGTTGTCCGCTGTCTGTCTGTCTTGACTTTGCTGGTCGACCATCATCTACCTGCATGTCTTTTATAGTTGTTTAGCTGTGTTTGACTGTTGTGCACGTATTGTAAAAGTGTCAACATTTTATAATCCTTGTATATTTAATTTTATTTCAGTTTTTAGGTTTGTTTTAGTTTTTTAACATCTGCCTCTCTGGACTACAGATGGAAAATAGCCTCTTGGCTAACTCTGGCACATTTAACAGAAATGTTTTTATTAATGTGCACTGTACCCTTATTAAATAAACCATTTATCAACTCAAAGAATATTACCTTGAGTTAAAATGACCAATCTTCCTATTTTTAAAGACTCTTTTCATCCACTGAGCTCACCTTTTCCATGAGGGCCATTCGTTGTCGCAGTATATTTGTTGAAATGTACTGCGGCCACTTTCAGCCTGCTCTCTGCTGTTTCAGTGGCCCTTGGATGTGGATCCAAGTTGTTTGAAGATGTCTCTCTATGCAATGACATAAGTGATAGCGCTGTCTGCTGTCATGGCGGTGACACATTCCTTTTTAAGCTGTAGCATTATCGCACTTCTCACAAGCTGCAGATGTACTTTCAGGTTGTGGAGCACCAGCGCTATCAAATCAATGTGGAGGGCAGTTGAGAACGAGGGGGCTGGAGTTTATCAATACAATGTTCCTGTACCTTTTTGTAAAACAATTAGTTTGACTTTTTATTTTTATTTGTGAACAAATATAATGAATGAAAAGTTCTTTAAACGTTTTCAGAATCTGCTTTTTAAGAGACGATAGACGTGTCTAAGCGAGGCTCATGTGCTTCGCCACTTTTTCATTATTCAATCTTAAAAACACATTGATACTTCTGCCTGTACGGCTTCAGCTTTACGTCTGAGAGACGATGATCCACAATCTGCGGACGAAGAAAGAGGAACGAGCCACCATCACCGGGAGGGACGACGACGGTGGCTACAGCTACAACCAAAGTCAAGATAACTGTTGGGGCCACCCGAATGGTCTCTCCCGGCGGACTTGGAGAAGTTGCGCACCATGCTGCTTAGTGACCTCAAGAACACGATTGATGAGGCCTTGTCCCCACTGGCGGACTCGATCAACAAGCTATGCGAAACCACGCAGGATCACGGCCGACGCGTTACCGAAATCGAGGAAGCTCTGTCGGACTACAGTGACAGAATTGTCGACCTCGAGGAAATATGCGCCTCGCAAAAAAAAACGATCAGAGACCTTGGGAAGCGTCTTATTCCCCACTCAGACGAGTTCTGGTGCTATGTCTTCAATATCTTAACTATAGTTTTAGGGATCAAGGTACAACCGTGCCCTCTTCTGGCAATGTTTGGAATCACAGCCAAACCCATCCTATAAAGAGAATGATAGTGTATATTTCATTATTTTTCCAAGACTAAAATAATTTTTAGTCTTGGAAAAATAATGAAATATACACTTAGAGGCTTTAATGACCATTTCACTAAGAAATGGCAGCCTTTCATTTCATATTTTTAAAATCTGTCAGTGTTGTCTCACCGCAGCTCGTGAAATAGTCACAACATTGATTTGTGTAAATACACGAGTTTTCCTTTTAGTTTTTTTGTGTCGCTCAGCACGACTTTCAAACTGATATATATATATATATATATATATATATATATATATATATATATATATATATATATATAAATTCGGGAAGCTGCATAGTTTTTTCTCTTTTGTTATTCTTTCGTTTGAAAACTATACCAGGAACATTACTCAACATATATTTAACATATTATTTATTTATTTAAATATTATTTTATTATTTTGGTTTCATGATATTTGTTATATGTTATGGGTTGAGTGATCATATTCAGTATTTTTGCATGCCTTCTAAACATGTATTTCTTTCAATTTCTTTTTTTTCTTTGAAACTTTTTTTCTTGGGGTGATGTAGATAAATAGAGATGAGACACCTCTGCTGTTCAGGGTCTTATTGACCCGCTCACTCAAAATCAAGCCAAAGGAGTCATAAGGGTTTGTATTAAAAGTACTTTTATTTATTTATTCACGCATACTTATGTTTATTTATAGTGTTAAGAAGCAGATTTTTCAAAAATGTAACAATAGATGTGTGTGTGTGTGTGTGTGTGTGTGTGTGTGTGTGTGTGTGTGTGTGTGTGTGTGTGTGGCAAACTAGGCAGACGAATTAGCCTTCAATGAAGCGTGGTAATGAGCAATTTGAAGCTCCGCCGTAATTCTTCAGTCTTCCTTCTTTTTTTCTTCTCCAAAATAGCAGAACATCCGTCTGATCCGCAAATCGTTGTTCTGCTGGATCTTAAAAACTAAAACAGCAAAATTAACATTTCTCCCGCTATTACTGCAGCAATCACTCCCAGAAGTCACATCTAGCCGGGAAATAAGAGACATATTTGAGATTACTAAGGTAAGGCATCATCTCATGTTCGCACACTCCGCAAGAGGAAAAAGCTGAGGCTGCAGTTTTGGCCATCGCCTTGCAAGAGCTGCGTGTTCTTATGGAAATGAGCAGCAAATGTATTGTCATTGGCAGAGGCGCTCAGTTGAGAATGGATCTCCTCTCCCCCCGGGGCAAGAGAGGAAAAGAGCAAATGATGATAACTTGTGTCACAGTTTTGTCAGTAGTCTTACAAATGTCACTTTAAACGAGACAAATTTGTGGAAACAAAAAAGTACTAAAATCATAATTCTCTGCTTCTAGTGATATGCTCAAGATATGCTTGGCCTAGCTTGACAAAAGGACTGGAAGCGGGGGAGGACTGCTGGCCTCATAAACGAGTTGTCAAAGATGTATGCATGAGGTGTGTGAGGAAGGGAAGGAGATCAGGAGTGATAGACTGAAGAAGGTGAGATGAGATAGGGTGGTGGGCCAGTGGCAGGTAACCACAGAAAAGGAAGTAAGAGTGGCCTATGAGGAGGTGGATATAGAGTCGGCAGATGGGTGGTCAGCTATCTTCTTTACAAAGTAAGTAAGGTAGCAGGGTTGCTCCACAGAAGCGAGATGGGGGAGTATCAAGGAGGGTAGAGAAGATGTTTTTGGGGTTGTCAGAGAAGGAAGAATACATGTTGGATTGAAAGAAAATGGCTTTTAGCTGGAGATAAGGGAGAGGATAGAACAGATTGAGGGGCCAGGAGGTCCTAAGAGAGTTTTGGGACTTCTCGTTTTCTTTCCGCCGCCCGTCGAGGGGTTTGGCCAGCACACACTGAGTCAGACAACCACGGGGTTGACTTCCCATCTGCTTTCCCTTCCATGTACAGTATGCCCTGCTTCTTCCCCTTGTGTTGTCTTCGGGTCAAAATGACCTGTGTATATGTATGTGTGTTGATGGGTCATTTTGACCCGAAGACAACACAAGTTAGAAGCAGGTGATACTGTACATGCCTTTATCCTCTACACCTCTTACTGGCTGAAAGTTGGCTTAATGTTTAAGTTTTTCAGCAGGGGGAAAAGGCTGTTCCAGTGCTGTTCTACGGGACCTTGGGAGGGATTTTGAAACTGATGAGACTCCCAAAGCGACACGGCATTATCACAGCGTTTACATGTGTTTGTAGCCAGTCTCCGAGGGATTAGAGCATCATTACTGCCCCTCATGCTTTCATCAAATATCTCCCACTGAGCACTGGATGGAGGTTTATAGTAGGTTGTGGTGAATGCCGTATGAAGTCAGCAAGTGAACCGTGTTAATTGCTCAACCGGCAGATGTTTCACGTGACTCACTCTATAGTCCCCCCTCCCACAACCCCCTACCAACACGGGCTCTTGAAGACTGTCCGCACCAGAAAAACGACAGCGTTTCAATCGGGAGAGACCAGTCGGATAAAGAAAAGATAATAAAGATGTGGGCGACTATGATTTTGGAAGAATAATTGCATGCTTAATGGTGCAATAATAGCAGAATGTGGTAGCATGCCATAATTGTAGCATCAGCAGCAAAACTCCAGTGAAACATAACTTACAAGTGATTTAAGGCACGCTAAAAGTATGGGCAGAGCCTGAAGAATCAATTTATCTATGCTTATGCATAGATAAATGATGACATATATGATTGACAGGTCTCTACCCCCACCAGTTGATACGCCGTCACTACGTCACTGCTCCGCATTCCAATTATGGTCACTTCTGTATATCTGTTGCAAAAAAGGCGGCGGCCAAATTTCAAGATGGCGACGGCAGAAAAGCTGAACTGGAGGCTTAATAACTTCATTCCACAAACCAAATGGGTGACGTTACAACGACTACGTCCACGTCTTATATATAATCTATGGTCAATACCCACAATGCAGCCCGATCGCCTCCAGTTTGGTGGTAGTTTAGACTATGTCCCACCAATATTCCAGAAAGAGTTCCCCATGATTTACATCAGGAAAGCGCTTCCAACGCTTGAGTAGCCCTTACTTAAAGGAGCAGTTCGTGGGATTTAGTGCCATCTGGTGGTGAGGTTGCAGATTGCAACTAACCGAATACCACTCCGCTCAAATCTCCCTTTCCAAGCATGTCTGAAACCTACAGAGAACTACGCTATTTGTTGTTTTACTGTGGAAGGTAGAAAAAGGAAAGCGTTTCTCTGAGATCAAGGTGCAACATAGATCTAACAAATCAGGTCCTCAATAATAGCCATATAAACATCTCAATGTCTTTTCAATTTGACTGTTGAGAATGAGAAGGCAACACTTAAAAGCCTCCTCAGACCCTTTTTTTGTTGGAGTTGAGGAAAAATAATGAGACTAATTGAATTATTTTTCTGACTGAATGAATATCAGCCACATGCAGACAGCAGGAGGTGTTATACATCTCCCTTGATGTAAGTCCCACTTGTTCAGCATATTCATCTAGCGCTCGTTCCATTTCCTCTGATGAAGGGTGGCGTGACACAAAGAGGGATCAGACTGAGAGCCTCACTGGAGGGCAGCATCAGGTCAGGCTGCTGCTTTTTAGATGTTCTGTTGTATATTAGACTGGATTACTGCAACTCTGCTCACACTGTCAGGGCATGTGTGGATACAGGAAATAGAATAAAATCCAAGTTATTAGGGCTCTACTCTCAGTAATTGTATAGTGGTCAGCCTGCTTAGCAAGAAGCGAATCAGGAAAACATTAAAGTGGAATATTATTATTAAAATGTATAATATGTCCTCTCCTTTATAATACAAAACAACTGATTACATCTTTTTGGGGAATCACATAGAATATGAATCAAATGTGAGTCTCTGAATATATTTCATTAAAGGTAGATCCCAACGTTCTGCAACTCAGTTACAGGGTATACTGTATGTGCAATAGGCACGTGGAGAAAGGGGCAGAAAGGGAAAGCAGGAGGGATGGAAGAGGGGAAAAGAGATTGCAATGCAATATTGTCTAATCCCGGCAGATCATCACACACCAACACCATCTGTCACCATTCACACTTGGAGTCAGCCGCCTGGACCGCAGCCGCCGGATGCTACAGACGGGTACTGGTGGTGAGAGAGAGAGAGAGAGAGAGAGAGAGAGAGAGAGAGAGAGAGAGAGAGAGAGAGAGAGAGGCTTTGATTTGCCCGAACAGCATCGGCAGCTCAGAGAGGAGCAGCAGGGGAAGGATGCAGCAGAGCCCGAGAGAGGGACACGGGGATGCGGCGACACATGACAGCCTGTACTTGTACCTGTACCTGTACCGCGAGCTCTGACTGACTGCGGCGTCCACTCCCCCCCATCCCCCTCCCCATCCACCCGGGGAACAGAGAGGCTGCCGGAACACTGCAGCTGAGAGACGCTGCCGGGAGGCTGGAGGCTGCCGCAAACCCCGCGGACCTGGACCAACCCGAACCAGCTCACACAGACCGCTGATCGGGGAGCTGCTTGTCTCGTTGCCTCTGGGTAAGCCCGGTTCCACCTGTCACTACCTGCAGTGTTTAGTGTTTGTTTTTAATAGGAATTTGTAGCTGTGGCTTCTAATCTAGTGATCCAGCCACAGTGCAGCAACACTTGTTCTGTATGTCCATTGAGGCGTTTCATTGTTCTCGTGCTATACTTCCACACGTTGTTGGCAAAGCCACCAAAACAAAAGGAGGGCTGGACAATCTAGCGTTCAAATGCGTTGCGTGTATTTATTGTATTGTTTGTAACCATTGGGGGGGCCTGTGTGGAACGCTTGGCCTACTCAAGGTGACATTTGTGAGCTAAAGTTTTTTATTTTTTTTATTTGTACCCTCAATTGTTTAACTTTATGCCTCGATAAAGGGGAATAGCTTTAGCTGAATTTACATTTGTTTGTAATTTATTTGAAAGTTTCAGTTGAACAAACTTTTTCTTTTCGGATTTCCTTATAGGCTAAATATGTGAACCAGAACCAAAATAATGTAGCCTATACTGGTTAAATAACAACAACGAACCCGGAATGACAGATATCCTTGAGAGTTATTCTGCTTTTCATCCTGACAAAGACATGAATATCCTCAGAAATAACAACGAGCAGAGGAAATAATATGACCAGTACAATATAATATTCTCTTCAAAATGATCGTAATCAGACTATTCCGTCACGTTTGCATTTTTACTGCTATACAATTCTCTAGCTGACATGAATAGTTATTCCAATACAGAAACGCTTGAATTTATATCATAATTCATTTACAAAATATAGTTTTTTTCGTCTTTCGTTTGTATATTCCTTTTATTTCAGGGTCCATATAGCAACAAACACAAATACAACAACAATATATAAAATACAATACAATACGAGGACACTAGTATAATCATTGCAGTTAAAAAGTCACTCGTGGTTAAAAACATACAGACACTTGTTCCAATATTTCCAGAAACAAGAAGATATAATAAGGAGACTATACAATGTTCGTCTCTTTCGTCAAACTTTAAACCCATTAAAACCAATTTCCATAACCACTTTCCAAATATCATATGATTAATACACGTCACTTTGGTGTGGTTTAGTTTGATATTTTCTTTAACGTGTTTTCTTATTTCCCCTATTGCCATATAGGGTGCCAGAGGATTCTTATTTTTATCCCTGCCGAGCCGCCGTAGCAATGGGAGATAACGTGTCCAAGCGCCTGAAGCTGATCTCGGCTACAGAGGCGGAGATGGAGGAGCGTTCCTTTCCAAACCCGTACCCCGACTGGGACCACGGCTCCTCCGGCTCCGGAGCAGAGGACGATTACAATGAGCCATTCGATGCGGAAGGAAAGGTGAGAGAGTTTTTTTAATTTTTTTTGCGTTTGCAGTAATATCTTTATTTTAAATAGCACACCTGCCTACGTGCTAATATAAACTAGAGCTTAGCTCAGACTTGCACTTCTGTCCGCTGATTGGAGTGGATTTGGAGCATTTCAGAGCAATGGTTGTAGTGAACACAGCCAGCGTTCATGCTCCGTGGAGACATTGAGGACAAGTGTTGAGACTCAACAGGCTCGCGATACCGATGCATGTCCCTTCATGTCGCTGGTTGAAGTTGGTGGACGTTAAAGTGAAGTTACTGCGGATCGTAGTAACTTCACCTAAACGCAGCAGGTCGCAGGCATTTGCTTTACGTCACATTACGTCTCTGTTACGACGCCTGGAGTTAGCTTCCGCAAAGTTTTAGAGTTGTGAACACGTTATTATATATATATATATATATATATATATATATATATATATATATATGTATATGTATGTGTGTGTGTTTTTAATTGTTTTAGTGCACTTGTACATAAGAATAAAGCACACAAGTTTGTTTTCAAAAAGTTGTTTTGATATTTATTTTCAACACCATGCATAACCTTACCACCCATCACTTCTCCAATATACTCGGCCCGCTGACATTCGAAAGTATCGAAAGTGCATCTGTTCATCCAGGTCCCTCAGAGGGTGAACCAGTGTTGTAAATTTACCCGTTTCCAGCCTCGATTGGTTTAGTGGTCGTACAGACCACCTCCGCAAACGTCTTCTCTGTCGCATGCGCTTCAACTCTTGCAATATAAGCATTTGCTCTTCAATATTGATGAGCACCATTGTTTACTGTGACCGGAAGAAAAAGCAAGGGTTCAGCTATAACCCCCTGGCGGCATGGCGGTTAATTGCAGAGCAACGCAGACCCTCGACGCAGAACTATGAATGCTCAACGACTGCGTCAGGTCGACTGCGTAGGTGCGCCGTCGACCTGGCGGAGAAGCATGAATTAGGCTTTAACCTGCTCGCTCGCGTGTCTGTTATCTGCTCGCGCTCGAGTAGATTTTCTTTTTGACAGTAAGTGGGCGGACCCAGTCACTATCGTATCTCTACATCTAATTGGTTACAATCCTCGGCTTTGGATTGGCTGGAATGCATTTCTCACCAGCACACTGGGAACAACACAGTAACGTTACATCAGTTTGACTGAGGGAAAGGTTAAGATTTATAATTTAAGATTTTAATTTAACTTTTACTTTAAACTACAGTGGTGTCTTATTACTTTTGACCAAATTGTTTTCAATTATATGTGTATCTATATAAGTATATATAAACAGATACACATAATGTTATATATATATATATTGTGTTTATTTATGTTACACCCGTCCCATGTAGCTATACTATTATATGAATCTGCTAGGTGTAGTAGTATTATGGGTGGGGTCCTGGGTACAGTTTGATGGCGCTATGATATAATATAATGGTTCCTACAATCGTTGCTCTCTTATTCTAAAAACGGAATTAACTGGCGGTGCCTCCAATAGAATAAAAGGTCTGTGCCTCTTATTTAGTCCTTTTATCTTGTGTTGTAATTATATTTGACCCTTTCTTGAATAGTTCTTTAACTTGGACACACCCAAGATACATTAACTGCCTTGAAACACTGTTTGGTATTTATTAGGCGTATGCAACAAACTAAATGACATGCAGATCCCTTATTAAAGACAATATCAATAGAGATACTACGAAACTGACAAACAGTTTCTTCCTGCTGCTGTGACTTCATGTCACGGCCATACTTTGGATATTGTATCAATGCATAGTGCACTTTATACATATTTTTGTGCAATACTGTCACTATATTTTGTGTCTTATTTTTTTAAGTTTATTGTAATTCTGTGTGTAAGGAGGACCCAGCAAAATAAGCTTTTCATTGTACAGAATAACTGCCTGTTATCTGTGCATATGACAATAAAAGAATCTTGAATCAATACACGGTAAACCCACACATACACACTCAAAATACCAGATACAGAAATACATATAATTGTGTATATATAGTGTTTATAACTATGTTTTTTTAATATATATTTATAAAAAATTGCAAACAATTTGGTCAAAAGTAATAAGACACCGCTGTAGTTTAAAGTAAAAGTTAAATTAAAATCTTAAGTTATGAATCTTAACCTTTCCCTCAGTCAAACTGATGTAACGTTACTGTGAATAAATAATAAACTAATAAAGATTGCTCGTTAGATCCTCAAAACCGAATTATATCTCATGTTTAACCGCTACGGAGAAACCGGAGCCAGCGGATCATTTCAAAAAGTCCTGCCGGGATCAGTCCTCCCGCGAGCAGGAACTCAAACCGTTTTTAATTAGGCTGATTCTTGACAAACCGACCACAGATTTGATGCTTAAATAACTAACTTCTCGCCTGAAAACATCCTAAAATTACATTTTGTGACTCAATAACAGTAGTATTAAGAGAACGTCAACTTTCAGTTGTGTTTTCTCATCCGCCATTGTTCCCAGTGTGCTGGTGAGAAATGCATTCCAGCCAATCCGAAGCCGAGGATTGTAACCAATTAGATGTAGAGATCGATGGTGACTGGATCCGCCCACTTGCTGCCAAAAAGAAAATCTACTCGAGCGCGAGCAGGTAACAGACACGCGAGCGAGCAGGTTAAAGCTTCGAGAGCGAGAGCAGGTTCCAACTTCAAGAGGCACTTTTGCTCGCGTAGTGATGTAAAAGCGCTCGTCAAAGTAAATTACGCGCGCAGCTGTTTGATTTGCGCGCTCTCGTGGAGCTCATTTGCGCTCTTTAGTTTTGGCAGGGGTTTGCCGTCATACAGAGATTTGTCTCATTTTTAGTCTCATCATTCTCGCTCTCCTTGGCTTTTCTGAACATACCTTTTGTTAGGTTAAACGGTAGCATTTACTCTTGTGAAACAATCCCGTCTGTTACTCTGCCTCAGCTTGGTTCTTTCCCTCACTGTCGATCCCTTCGTCCGTGGATGACCGTATAACAGAACGACTCCGTCATAATCCTCCCTGTTTGAGGACAGAGGGCACATTCTGGTCAGGCTGTTTGGGTTTTAGCCTTTAGGACCGTTTGGACTGGCCTGGGGCTAAAAGAGGATTTTCTGACTGACAAGCAACTGATCTTGAGCAGAATGCAAACTAGAGCAGACCGTTGATGGCGGTGTTTCCTGGTGCTTAGCAATAAGGAAGCCTATCTATCCTGCATTTTGGGTTTTATGTGGCAGTAGATCATAAAGAGGAGTATACTTTAGGGTGGGTTAATTGTTATTGACAGGTCTCTACCACATCCAGAGCCGTATACGGCATCACTTCTGTTCATTGGTTCTGGGAAAAAAACAAGATGGCGACAGCGAAATCGTCAAACTCAAGGTTTCAAAACTTCAGTCCACAAAACAATACGTCCAATTCTTATATACAGTCTAAAAAATATAGAGTAAAAAATAAAATAAAATATTTTAAATGAACAGTATCTCTGGGCATCTTTTATAAATCCCAAACATGACAGGGCTGTTACAAGGCAAACAGTTGCTAAACTATAGTTATGATAATCACTTATGACAATAATTGCTGGTGCAGGTGTTTGATTACCCAACCAAGGTTATCTCATCATGGTAAAATGGTGACTGCAGATGCAGACTGGTTCCAGCTGGTGAAAAAACATTATGCACACAACTGGCTTGAACTAGCAGCAGCAGAGATTGGCCAGTGCTGAGATACCTGTTCTCCAAGCAGTCCCTGTTCATTTATCAGGCCGGTGGATAAGAGAAAAATGGGCCTGGAGTCCAACAAATAGCTCCTGCGTTTTGTTGTGCACTGCTGGTGTTTGATTGAAGAGCTGGCTGAGAGACTCGGCTGAAATCTCTGTGGCTCCCCAGATCCATACACTTCACATAGGCTGAATGTGAATGGAGCCTGTAGAGAATGAATTAACTCCGTATCCACGATCAAACCATCCTTTGAAGCGTGGTCTGACCTATCCGGTTAAATCTGTAAAGGGTAATTAGAGCCTTGAGCCTTGTGGAAAATAACCCAATTAACATAGTGTGTTTCCTGAGAGGAATCCTAATGATGGAGAGTCTGGGTCATAACCTCCTGGGTGATATCTAACAAAAGATTAGGCTTTAGCCTGCTGACAAATATCGACCTGCTGCTCACGCGTTCACGCAATTGAGATGAAAACAGTCTTTGTTGCTCATCAGATCAAGCCATTAGTAACAGTGTGGTGCCAGCTGTGGAGGGCAGAGGTGTTATCTGGGCAGAGGACATCTGGCATCTTTGCTTGGGAATGTGTCTGGCTCCAGCTGCTCCATATAAGCCTATTTCACAGCAGACATGTCACAGTAGGAAAAGCACACGCTATCCAATACAATAAATACATGATATATGAGTTCCATTTAGATGCATGCTGGTGTACTTGGACATACTTGGTGCCATTGTTGTAATTGGTAACTAGGGCTAACACTGATTCACAAGGTCCAAATTTGATTTGTTTGCTGATCCAATTTTGATTGGATTAGGAATATTTCAGTTACAATACCATTATTGCTTTGATATAAAATAGATTCTCTGACATCTAATAGGGCAAATTGTAAAAGGAACCGTCTAACCTGGTGCATTATTAAAAATGTGAATGGAGAGGAGGAGATTAACTAACTTCTATACAGACATATTCAGAATGTTCACATATGTTCAGCAAAGACATTGATCCTAACCCCCGGCTATCTTTGGTGCAGCACCGAATGAGATGCAGTTATCTAAACATCAGACGGAGGCTCCAGCTTTTTCCACATTACTGGCTAGACGACTGACCCTTCTTAGTTGGTAGAAGGCAGCGCCACAGTCCCATAAATGCTGGGAGCTGATGGCCCACCTCAAACTAGAGCACTTAAATGCACCATGCGGGGATCTACAAGTTCTGGCAACAGTTTCTATTTTAGAAACATTAATTTCCCTCTGGTAGTATAATCCAGTCATGAAGCCTAACCCTTTCTTTTCCATCTTGTTCAGATTTATTACATTTGGATTAATATTATGTGAGAACACAAATGATATACTGTGTATGTGTGTGAAAGTATGTATGTTAGATGTCCAGTGTTATAAATATGGTATACATTTTATATTGAAAATCGTCCCCTTGGTCACAGTGAAAGGTTTTGAAGAGTTATATTTAGTTTCTGTTGATTTCGAATTAAGTGTTTTTTACAATTATCAGCGAGGTAAAATGACATTTCTCGCCAATGGAGTCTGGTAGCTTTGAGGAGTGCATAGAACGGCGGTTTCTCTTCACATATAACTCCGTGAATTAAGGAGTTTATTTCGACGAAACCAGAGTTGGTGATTGTTGGAACAGTAGAAGGACTGTCCATGTCGGCGTGGATGAGTTTTATCTTGTTTCTGTCGAGGTGGCTGGGCTTCATCATTGTGCTTTCTCTCTCCTCCTCAGGTGAGCGCATCATTCCAGAAGAAGGTCCAGAATAAGATCAAAGATCTCCTCCAGCAGATGGAGGAGGGCCTGAAGACCGCCGACCCCCATGACTTCTCCACCTACACCGGCTGGACAGGTCTGTTGCCAGCACTATAAAACTGTGCGCCCGTTCCATGCGTCGGATTTTCTGATACCCGGCGTACTATCTTCGCCACAGGCATTGCCTTGCTGTACCTCCAGCTGTACCGGGTGTCCCAAGAGGCCACCGACCTGCAGAGGGCACTGGACTACGTAAAGCGGACCATGAGGATCCTGAACGGCCGCAAAGTAACATTCCTGTGCGGCGACGCGGGGCCGCTGGCAGTGGGCGCTGTGGTTCACCACAAACTGAACAACACCGCTGACAGCCAAGACTGCCTGTCCAGGTGAGTGGTTGTTCAACACGGTGCATCCAACGTGGGCCACGTCGCCCTCTTAAATGAGGAGCTCCCAGGCGGCCGGGTAACCAATGCGAAAGTGTCTTAAAACCTGCATTCTCTCTACTGAGCAGCAGGGGGCGACTCCTCCGGTTGCAAAAATAGGAGCTTATTTATATACAACAAAAATCTGGATACATTTGCAAAAACAATAAATGAGAGTGAGCCAATCATCCTCGCCGCAGGATAAATTCCTTCACAGCGACACTCTAAACTGAAGGGATTTGTTGATGGGTACAAAATAGAATAACTCCAAACTTATTTTTATAATAGTGTGTGTGTGTGTGTGTGTGTGTGTGTGTGTGTGTGTGTGTGTGTGTGTGTGTGTGTGTGTGTGTGTGTGTGTGTGTGTGTGTGTGTGTGTGTGTGTGTGTCAGGCTCCTCCAGCTGCAGCGGTCCGTGGTCAGTCCGGACTCTGAGATGCCGGATGAGCTACTGTACGGCCGTGCCGGCTACCTTTACGCTCTACTCTACGTCAACAAAGAGATGGGAGCTGACACGGTGGATGAGAGCACCATCACCAAGGTAAGACAAGTAGTGAGTCTTGTAAAACTTTGTTCCGTTACAGTTTCTATCTTTCTTCGAGAACTTTCCAGTATTTTGAAGCACGAGCATATGTGTATCTGGCCTTGGCCTGCTGCGGATCTCTATCACGGTGCATTTTGTCAAGTGAGTCAGCGCTAAGGGTAGGGTTGGGTGCCGAAAATTGGTGCCACTATGGCACCTATCGTTTGTATAGCTACAGTAGCTAGCTAGCCATCAACCTTTTAACAGAGAAAAGTCCGAAAGGTAAACGGTAAAAAGTGTGCCTGTATTTTGCAAAAAAAGATTGGAACAACGCAACGTGCAGCAAATGCAACAAAACAACTGCGCGTAAAGAAGAAGAGCCGAACTCCGAGAGAGAAACGCTCCGTTTCCTCCACCAAACCTCGTTGAGGAAACGTCTGTTTTAAATGCTGGAATCTGGACGAGAAAACGAGAAAACCGCAGCTGACCGGCAAGAACACTGGCTGAGAAACGCTGCAAGCCACGACACAAAGTGAGATTATTAGTGTTTGTTCCTCGGTTCAGTTGGTGTTTGCCTTGGTAATAAAAAAGTATCGGTTCAGGCACCGTTTAGGGACCGGTATCGTTTTTTAAAAGTATAGTTTTAGCACCGGTATCGGAAAAAACCCAAACGATACCCATCCCTAGCTCTGATCACGTTGTTTGGGGCTGTATCGGTCACACCCAGGGTCGGTTTGAAGACTTGTGTTAATCATTATTTATTGAACTATTCTTAACAGTCCCTGAATAGTCGACTATTCCACGATTCAGCCTAATTCGTCTGCCAATCTCACAGTGGAATTGTGGCAGTAAGATGTGGTTATGAAACAAATGATCCATCTGGTTGTCCATGGCCCTGCTGATGGAACCGGCCTAGAACCGGTCCCGCCTGCTGCCATGGCCCTGCTGATGCCCCCCCTCCTCTATATAAAATAAACTGAATTGAATTGCTTGAGGCGGTGCTGAATGTCTGATTTGACTTTGAATTGCTTGGTTTCTCCCAATCAGTCATCAGCCATTTTATAAAACATTTTATTAATCACTCCTTAGTGTGCGTGAATAAATCACTATGTAGACTAAACAACAACTAAATAAGGCTACTGTTTGTTAATGTTTGTTAACTCGCATAAAAAGTCTAAAACCAGCAGATGTAGGCTCATTGTTTGCAGCTTGCGTCTCTCTCTCTCTCTCACACTCTCACACTCTCACTCTCACAATCACAAAAAGCATGCAGGCTAAGAAATTGCTTTTGTTGCTCTGTTTCGGTACTCTGTGCCTCTACACACAAACATACAAAGAACCAAGGCTGTCCATTATTCTGACACAACAGCTAAACTATAGTTGCATGTATATTTTGTCCAGTTGTTTTTTTGGATAAATAAAGCTTGATTGAAGGGTCAATGAGCAGAAAAAATTGGACTTGACCAATCAGATTAGACGATGTTGGGGACGCCCCTACTTAACAACATTGCGTATTAAATTGTGAAATTAGGATTATTTATTAATATTTATTGGCAAGCAACATGTACGACATATTCCCCCCTCTCTCTCTCTCTCTCTCTCTCTCTCTCTCTCTCTCTCTCTCTCTCTCTCTCTCTCTCTCTCTCTCTCTCTCTCTCTCTCTCTCTCTCTCTCTTAGAGACCCTCTCTCTCTCATCAGCCTCTTTTCATTCAGAGATCCCTCAGTCCTACCAAACGGAGCTGGCTCCGTGCTGACTGTATGCTGACTACAGCGTCGGCGTTCAGTGTGGGTGTTTAGTCCCGCCATGCCAGCTGTCCCTTTTTTTTTTTTTTTTTTATCAGACTTCGATTCAGCTCTGTGTCTCTTCTCATCTGATCAGCTCTCCTCATCAGCTTTTTTAAAGATCAAACTATGAGGAATGAACGAATATAAGAATGAAAAGATCCTATCGACTCATTATTATCACGCTGCGGTCACGTCTCTGTCCATTATATACCAACGGTAGCTGATGTCACTGTGGTCAGCCGCCAAAAGGAAGGGTTAGCGACAGCTATCAATATATCAGCTGTAGTAGCTGATATATTGATAGCTGTCGCTAACCCTTCCATCAGCCCCCGTAGGCCACCACAGGGTTCATTTAGTTGACAGTGTTTGTTTGTTTTTGTCACATTTGAGGTATTTCATCGTTGAAACTTTTGCTCTAGTTTTAGTCAAACTCGAGACATTTCATTTCATCCAAGGCTTCAGTTGGCACCATTTTAATGGCTGTGTAATGGAGACACTTATGTTACGGCCTGCCTAGGGTTCCTAGGGGTACACAGGCCTAACTTGCATGTAAAGGGAAAATAGCCTTGGCAAAGGTGGAACAAGGAAGGGAAACAACAAGGCGGGTGAGGTATTTAAGCGGCAATAAAATATAATTTATTGACGGCTTTATCAGGTAACAAAAAGGTAAATCAACTAAAATGGAAGCAAAAGGTCTCAAAGGCCAAAACAACAAACAAAAACCCCACACTAGCTAGAACACAAAGTATTTCTTGCTTATCGTAGCAAAAAGGAAAAACAATACTGACCTCCCTGTCTAGCCACAAAACAGGAGAAAACAGAAATGACAACAAAAATGGCAGAGAGCCCCTACGCAGCTTCCCCCAAATGATACCAACAGTAGCCTGAGGCAGCATACAACCGCAGGTCCGACCGCTCACAGCTCAGAGAGGATGTTTGTTTTATATACAAATTCCTTTCTCTTTTACTGTTGCAGCTTGTCACTTCATTTCCAATCTGATAAATAACATGGGGAGGTATACACTTTATATATCTAGTGTTCATATATACCGTAGATCGTTTTCTCTTCCCTGTATAGAAGAGGAGGTGAAACTGTGCATCTTTAGATGGTACACTTTTTTTTCTTTCTGTGAGCGCTGCTGTAATAACCATCTGTTAGACATCGAGTTGGGACAAAAGTGGATGTGGACACAAACTCATACACTCGCATACAGTGGATAATAATCTCTCCACACTCTATTTTAATTATTTATTTAAGCACACACACACACACACACTCGCTGCAGAAAACTGCAGGGCCAGCTGCCCCCTTTGGTGAAGCCAAAACACATATACTGTGTACACACACGCACGCGCGCACACGCTGTGGCAGAAGGGCTGAGCAAGTAGGCAGCAGCAGCTCATAAGTCTCCAATAGACACCGGCACAGCAGCACTCTGCATGCTTTTTTCTCCTCTTTGCACTGTTGTGTTGTGAGATTTTGTCAAGGTTTTGTGTCTAGTTTTTTTTCCGTGTGCGTGCGTGTGTGGACAGATTTGTTCAAAAGAGATATCATCACAACTGCATCTGGCAGAGTTGTGATATATACAAAAATGAAATGGTGCTTTGGAGACATAAAAGGTGCATTTGAGGCAGGGGGTGGCAGTATATTGTACAGCAGGAGTGAAGCGTTGTGTAAATGAACAGTTGGCTGCCGATGAATCTGCTCTGTCATGAGGGAGGCAGTGCTGCTGCAGCAGAACAGTCCCCTTTTCTTTTCACTCTATCTTGCTTGGGGGCAACATAAACTGCTGACTCACAACTTCCAGCAAGTAGCCATGCACACACACACACACACACACACATATATATGTATGTGTATGTGTATATATATGTATGTGTGTGTGTGTATGTATGTATGTATGTATGAATGAATGAATGATAACGTTACCTTAACTATGAGGAGTCAACATTTTCCATTCATGTTTCTAATGTTAACCACTTATTTACTTACTCCTCTCCCCCCCATCCCCCATGGGGCTGCTATGAGATCTCTCCTATCGCATTTTGTCCTTGGCAACAATGCAGCGCCTCTCCTCAGGACCAGCACATCTTGCCCAACAACAAGACACACCAGCTGGGTTAAAACTAGATTATGCACAATCTAGTTTTAAAAATAAACTATATATATCTCAATTAAACTTGACTAACATTCAAAATCCAAACAAACATGGTATTTTTTTTTTTTACTATAAATTACCGAATTAATGTATTTTTTTTAAAATAAATTATAGTTTACACTTTTTTTTTTAAATGTTTTATTTGTCTTAAAAGTCACGTTGAATGATTTTAATGAATGTTAACAAAGATTTTAAGTGTGTGACGTTCCACACAAATTTTAAGACGGCTAAAAAAGTCTGGCCCCTACCCTGCCTGTTTTTTTAAATCCTGTCTTAAAACACAGTTTTTGAAACAGCTGAAACTGATTTTAATCAGAATTCTGTAAATCAAACTGCGCTGTCACAATCCTGAATGTTAGTGTGTAAATAAGTGGGCTGCACTTGTTAATTCAGCTTTAACAACGAAACCTAATTAGATTTGCTGAGGGTTTTGAAAGGATTTTGATCCAATAAGCACGTCTGATTGTGGGCCAAATTGTCTTTGGATGTTCCCACATGAAACACCCGAGGACACAAATATTAACGCTGGCAAGACGTAGGAATTCAGTTCCCAGAAAGAGAACGAACATTCTGCCAGGATGCTATCAGACCAGTCCTCTCCACTGAAACCTTCCCATCCCCTACCGGTCCTCAGGTGGCGATGGCCATCGTGGAATCGGGGAAGAACATGTCGGCGGAGCAGAACAAGGCGGACCGCTGCCCCCTGCTGTATGAGTGGCACAAGAAGCAGTACATCGGCGCTGCCCACGGCCTGGCTGGCATCTTCTACATGCTCATGCAGGTGAGACGGAGACAGGGGGTCCAGTGGCTGGTCGTTGGTCAAATTTGAACTGTTTGGTCTGAGCAAATACTCAAATATTTGATACACGCCATGATTTTGAAAGACAAATAGGCAAATATCCGTATGGTTAGGATCTGTAGTTACAACGGAGCACAGATTTAGATTTATTTGTCCCATATATGTACAGTATTTGTTAGGGGCGCAGAGTAGCAGCCGGAGGTCTGAGAGGCTCCCACCAGCCGGGGGACTGCTAAGAGGAGTAAGTGAGGAGTCGGCAGGCGGTTCGATTGCAGTATCAAACGGGCAATACAATGTGTTTTGAGAACGTGTGAGTCACCCCAACGGCCGCAGCAGTGACCGGCCGCCCAAAATATTCGGCAGTTTGCTGCATCAGAATACGAGTTTAGCCGCGGACAGACACAGAGATGCATACTCACTCGCACACAGATGATTGCATGATCATCTAGGCAGATAGTGATGATAATAATGTGACATGTGACATGAAATGTGCTGAAGAACTCTTACTCTGAAACATGTAAACTGCGATGGAGATACCCTCAGCACGCAGCAACCGGAACACACACCGCCACATTCAGTGGACACGAGGTGGTTGTGAACTAGTTCATATGACGTGTAATAAACACCATGGGACTCTGTGCCGGCTTAATTTGAGTGTGGCTTTTATGCCTTTTGTTGTGTTTCAGAGCAGGGTAGTATTAACTCAGAAGGAGACGACCAGCGATATTCACAACTGTCTCTCTTTGCAGCCTGGAGCAAAGGTCCACCCGGACGTTCTGTCGGAGCTGATCCGTCCCAGCATCGACTACGTCCGCCACAAGAAGTTTCGCTCGGGGAACTTCCCATCGTCGCTGAGCAACGAGAGCGACCGGCTGGTTCACTGGTGCCACGGAGCGCCCGGCGTTGTCCACATACTCATCATGGCGTACAAGGTGAGACCTGCTGCTCATCAAGCCTGGGTGTGGTCAAAGCTCCCTGGTCCGACACTGACCCCTTGTGGCCAGACTGTGCAAGGACGGTATACTATAATAGAAATGTGTTGCCATTTTCCAAAGACCGCTTGTAAAGGTGGTTTATACTCCCTCCTGATTACACACCCTGGCTATCTTTTGTTTGGATAGCATGGCCACAGACACACACACACACACACACACACACACACACACACACACACACGCTGCAGTAATGCATTTTAGGCTAATTTGTTATTTTCTCGACCCATTAGCGGCTCCGCTTGGCAGCTAACGGGGCTGCTATTCTAGTGTCCTTAGTCTTCTCACTCATACAGAGACCGCACAGGGAACAAAGAGGGAGACACGATCTCTTTATCACTGCCTCAGTATGGAGAGAACACTCAAACTGTGATCTGCAGTAAACTGGAGGTTGCACGGTGGGTTTGGTTTCGGGGAAAGAAAACATGAGCATGTTGATGATACCATTGGAAATGTGGGACTACGTTCCAAACTGTTAAAGCCTGTGATTGTCTCAGACTGGAGTAAAGCGGGCAGCATCACCTGTAACGCAGGAAGATATCGAAAATGCTGCAGGGAGTCGCTCTTGTTGCTATGCAACACAGAGCTTGTCGCTATAACAGCTACGTGGCTCATTTGCTCACCTTAAAGTTCCCATGTCTGATGCATTTCCCTCATGAAACAGGTCTCATCTTTTCACATTACCAGGTTGGGATCAATACAAGAATCAGTCGGTCCCAGGATTGTTAGTTAGGATGAAGGAAGCCCAGTCCAGAGGGGTGCAACCATGACTGGTTGCCATATCCAAAGTTTTTTTTCTTTCTTTCTTCTTAAGGCGGTATTTTTATACCATCAGTCTTCCTCTGAGGGTGCATCTGTAGATATTATTTCTTAGTTCGTAAATCTAATCTGGCGCTCAGAGTGCCGTTGGTCGATTTCTACACAAACTAATCAACGGGTAAGATAATGGATGACAGAACAACTTTCTTATCAATATGAATAATGCCAAAAAAGCTGGGAAAATATTTTTGGGGGGTTTAGTCTAGCCTTTAATCGACAGTGCAGTGGAAGGTCTCAGCCTTGGTGTGCGGTGCTCTGCATGAACGCACAGAATTTTAAATCACAGAGGGGATAATATTTTAGAGTTGGTGATGATTCTACGAGAAGGGGGAGAAAGGAGAACTCTGAGGCGGATAATGAGGCTTCCTCACGTTTTAAAACTGTCTAGTTTGAGAGCATCTGGTCGCGAGTGCTTCTGCGGTTTGTTTTATTTACTTGAGGTGCTCTGACTCTGAGCCAATCTCAAGAGTCGGGATCCACCCAGCCTTGTTTTGATGGATTTGTATCGGCTAGAATGAAGCAGATTATAATCGATTCTCTCCTTACTGCAGCGTACAGAGAATGTGTGTTTCTGAGTGGTTCCAACAAATCCAACGGAGGGATGCGTCTCATTTTTAGCTGATATATTAATAATTTAAATTCATCAGCTTTAAATCGGGGACCTCCAGTGTTTTGAACAAGGAGCATGTGAAAATGAAGATATGTGAGATAATATTTAATCCACAATTAGGTGAAAAGTATCAGATCAGATGCCCAATACATTGTGACTTATCTTATTATTATTTACTGAATGCCTTGTGTGGCTACGGTTGTGTTTAGGGCTGTAACTATGACTGATTATTACATTGATAAGGTTTGGTATTTTTAATTTGAAGAATTAGTCATTCATCACAATAGTTGATACTTCATTTCCTGATTACATCCGAAAAACAAAATGGGGATCCGATTTTCAATTAGTTTCCTGTGTCTTTTCTTCACATTACACAGCAGCTCCACGAACACAGGCGGATGCTCCTGGACCTCACACTGTGTCTCAGTTTGCCTCATCAGCTTCATTCATGTCTGACAGGGCGACTCTTTTCTGTTCTCCAGGGAAGGAAGCAACACACCGACCAGCCTGCCGGCGAGGTTTTTCTTGTGTCTTGTACAGCCTTAATGATACGAGGACTCATTCTGCTTGTTTAGGTCAATGCCAAGGTATCCAATTATTGTTGGATATTATGTTGTCTGTGAATTGGCCCTACGATTTATTGACTCAAAGAATGGATTGCGGCCGCTGAGTTGCCCCGTCTCAAGGTCAGATTCACTAAAGATATTGCTCAAATTATATTACAGTGCAAACATGCCCATAAAGGTTTGCAGCTGAGTGCAATTTGCCCTGTTTTTGCAGATGGAAAGGGAAGAAATTATTTGTTTATTTAATAACCTCATTTTCTTAACCCACTCGTTTTTTTGAATGTCTCCTCAGCAGCTGTGGGAGGAGGCATTATGTTTTGGGCTTTGTCCGTCCGTCTCATGAACGCAATATCTCAGGAGCTCTTTGAGGGAACTTCTTCCAGAATTGAACTGATCACTGTGACCTCCCAATTCCTATGCTAATTATGACATATTCACATCCTATGTCTAATAAGATAAAAGGACACTTTGTAAACCGTCACTTGACTGGTTGGTTGGAAGCATACAACCACGAGAGATACACGGTTTCTTTTATTCTTATTTGGGCAAGTGCTGCACAGTCCTTTTGTGGATTCACCTCTGACTATAAGGAAACAAGCCTAGAGTAATGTTAACGAGTGCTGATGAAATTAAAGTGCGGTGCATTAAACGAGGGTTGTTGCGAGCTACTCCTTTTGTGCCAGGTCGGTGTCTCTTCGTTTGACTCCCCTCGTGTCTCTCCCCAGGTGTTCAAAGAGGAGAAGTACCTGAAGGAAGCTGCAGATTGCGCTGAGGTGATCTGGCAGCGGGGCCTGCTCCGAAAAGGCTACGGCATCTGCCACGGCACCGCTGGCAACGGCTACGCCTTCCTGTCCCTGTACAAGCTTACCCAGGAGAAGAAGCACCTGTACCGCTTCTGCAAGGTAGGGACGAGCAAAAAAAACAGCAACCAGGAACTGTGTGAAGTCTGGTTCAGGTCCTCAAGTGATGTCACTTGAGTCTGACGACTACGAGTTTAAGAATGACAAAAACCCAGAGGTGTGGATTCAGAAGGAAGTGAGTTTACCAGACCTCTGTGGGCCTCTTGCTCATCTCTGCTGCATGCTGCTTTAGCTTCGGTCTGCATTGCATTATGGGTAACCAGGTTTTAACAAACAAGTGAACTGAAAAAAGGCGACGAGTCTTGTTCTGTTGCCTTGAGTTTGATATTGATGTCTGTGGAGTTCTCTTTTGAGAGAAGTCTTAACACTTTCGTCGGCTAGAAGGTTGAGATATCGGCGAAGGTTCATGCGCACAGACTGAGAAGGGGAGGCTGGTTAAAAAGTAATGAGCTGTGTAAGATATATATATATATATCACTGATGGAGTAATGACTTAATGCATAATTTTCTTTTTTCTCTTTTGCATTTTGTCAAACATCTGACATTGCATTAATGTCTATAAACAATTCCTTCCAGTTCGCTGAGTGGTGTTTGGCCTACGGGACCCACGGCTGTCGCATTCCAGACCGACCCTACTCTCTTTTTGAAGGTACCAACTATTCATCATTTGGCTTTTCAAATCTGCTTTTGACATTTTGCTTCCCTTGCAAGAACCGCCATCTTTTGAATCGACGTTGCAGCGGGCCCTGTAAGTTGTGCTGCGAAACACAGTCTGCTGTTAGCTCTTCTTCCATCAAAGGCCAATTACACAGAACCCTGTGCAACTCTGCCCGTGTGCAGTTAGAGTGGCCTTTCCCTGGGCTGCAACGAAGCAATGACGGACCCGCCTGGCAGCATAAGCAGCAGGTCTAATCCAACCTCTGCAACTGTCCACACGGGTTCATGGAGATACAGGATACTACTGATTTGTTGGTTTCTCAAAATAGCAATGTCTTGTGGGAGTATCTTCTCTCGAAGAAACTTGAAACTCTTAAAAGAACTGGATTTATTCAAATTTCTCATTAAAACATTTGAACCCATCATGACAATGTTAGAATGTACCTTCGCTGGCAGTAATGGCCGTGTTTCTCCTCAGGTATGGCAGGGGCCATCTACTACCTATCGGAGGTGGCAAACCCCGAAGCCTCCTGCTTCCCTGCCTTTGAACTTTGACCCCCCAGCTGATGGGGCCGAGGGCGAGGAAAGGGTACGGGGAGTTTGGACAAAACTCGAGTCTTTGCTGGAAAAGCTAGACAAGGATATATTTGTGATGCGGCCCTTCAGCCTCGGTCGAGAGTAAGTAGTGACCAAACACAACACTGAAAACTGAGAAGACTGGATGCCATTGTTTGGTGGAGTAAATGTATAGGTTTGCTTTGTGAAATGAAACCCCAAAAGATAAACGGGAGATTAATTTTAAACATAACTATAGGTTGAAAATAAAAGCAGCTGCTGGACTAAAGAGGACAATGTTCTGGGATATTTCACTTGCATCCTGTGGGGCCGATCATACACTGCTGTCACACTCCAGTGTGTTGGGACAAGGACCCCATCATGTCTCTTCCTCACTCTGTACAAGTGGTTGCCAGCTGGCGGCAACAACTTGACATGAACATGAACACACTCTAACCCAGTGATTTAAAACCACTGTGCCTCGGCACACCAGTCTGCCATGAGAGATCGTCAGGTGTGCCGTGGGAAAATGTCCAATTTCACTTAATCGGTCCCAAAAAATATTATTTAGTTGCCGCAAATCATTTTCTATTGTTGAGCGTCTGAGCCTGCAATATAGTGGCTGGTCTAGTAATGAAATACTCTTCCATGCCAGTAGATAGCGCAATAATTACCGGCCATATATGCTGTATTATGCTACAATGGGACATTTTGTAACTTTTTGGTTGTTGGTGTGCCGCAGGATTTTTTTTATTGTAGAAAATGTGCCGCAGCTCAAAAAAGGTTGAAAAACACTGCTCTAACCCTCAGCCTTTTTAATATCTGGGTGTGTGGGGTACTTCTATGCCTCTGCATGCTCACTGTAATTGGCTCGTGGTGCCTCATCTCCTGTCAATGTAGTGATTTCCTCTTCCTGTATTTGTGTGTGTGTGTGTGTGTGTGTGTGTGTGTGTGTGTGTGTGTGTGTGTGTGTGTGTGTGTGTGTGTGTGTGTGTGTGTGTGTGTGTGTGTGTGTGTGTGTGCTGTGTCTCTTCTCCAGGTATTTGTCATATAGTGGGGAAGGGGGGTTTCTCTGTCGTCGTTCATTTCATGAAGAAGTCAACTAGCTTAGTGCTAGGTCTAAGTGAACCAAACCAATATATCAGCTTTTAAATCGAATTTAAGGAGTAACTAAACCAGGCCGAGCAGCTTTGAGGTTGAGGCTCGAAGCAAATTTTACACATTTGGACACGTGGACACATTTTTCCCCCATAGACTTCCTTTGTAAATCAACTTCCCAGTACCAACACTCAAATGCTCCTATTTCATGCATTAGGTTCTAAAAGACACGCCCAGTCGCATCTAACTTTGGCTAATTTTCCACAAACTGTGTAGCAATACAATAAGAACCACAAGCCTTTTCTCTTTTTTCTGTGGACTTGAAATTGAGTCTACTGATGTTATTGAATGATTATCTGGCGATAGCAATGTGCTTTCCTATGACAAGTGTGTGGATGAAGCAGAACATACTTTTGTATGTTCTGCTTCATCTGCACCACGTGAACTGCTGTGCCTCATCTGCGTTACTTCAGTATGTAGCCAGACTTTACGACTTCACTTGCCATTTGTGACGGATGTTACCCTTTCAATTAGCTCATTAGCTGCTAACTATCGGCAGCTGAAGCTCATGAGGATGAGTGGTTGTCCTGCAACCACAAGGTAGCCGGTTCGATCCCTGGTCTCCTGTTCACATGTCGAAGTGTCCATGAGCGCTTTTCAGCAGTCCACTCCTGCTAAGGATGGGTTCAATGCAAAATACCTATTTCATGTATGTATGTATGTAAAAAGTATGTAATATGACAAACAAATAAAGTTCATAAAAAAATACTAGTGCTATGGTTAGGTAAATGTGTTAAAGGGTCTGTTATAGTGACAAAGTATAAACTCGTATAAACTGTTCTGAATTTGAGTTTACATGCCAGTCTGGGATGTGTGTATGCTAGGGATTAGCAATGCAAAGACTAAATCAAAGGGTAGCGGCTACTCTTCACTTGGTTTTACAAAGGTGGGATGAAGCTGGCGCCATACATGTTACCTCGCCCCACATCAGTTATTGGCAAAAATAATAGCAATAGCCAGGTTTCAACCAGTAGTGGGCATTGTGTGCATATTTCACAAATACGTAGAACTCAAAAACTTTGCACTAAAATGGCAAAAGGACCTGAATCCATAAATAACCCTACCAAATACCATATGCATTGTTTTTCACTGAATAAATGTTTAGTTACTCTTTAAGTGACCCTTCACTAAGTCCCGCCCCTTGAATGCAGACTAGCCATAAGACATCTCCGAGCACGGTCAGACAATATTTGGCTCTCATGCAATACTTTCAAATGTTCTTCATTTTCAGGCTGTTATTGTTAAATGTTGTGTAACAGTGATACTTGTCACCCGGAGAGGTTGGAAGGAGATATGTGTTTCTACAACGTTACGTTTCTATGTCAAAATCTGTGGAGCTAACATTAGCAGAATGCATTAGCATAGCGTTGGCATTTCTATGCTACGCTAGCTACTGAAGGTATACTGAATGTATACACATGCTGCTTCATCTTTTTGGTGATTTGTAAAGGTGAATAAAGACCTACCCCGCGAAAGCAGACCAATCCTTTTGTGAATTCACCCCCTACAATATCCTCTTATTTTTGGTCATTTTAATTTCAAAACAAACGCAACAGATAAAGTGATTTCAGTTTGACTTTGAATGTAAATACCAAGCCAATTATTTTACCATAATGTGACATGTGTCTTATGAGTTGAAATAAAAGTGAGTGTTGTGCTGGGAAGCTTTTACATTTGTCTTTTAGCTTCCAGAAATAAGGCTTTGTTTTGCATTGACAGCTGAAACCAGTTCACGCTAGCTTGTTAGCTTGCATCTAGCAGCACACATTGGCTTTCAAAACATTGGAAAATATATATAATTCAGTTGTCGGTGTTGCCACATGTGGATTTGGCTCCAGTATAATATGTGGCACATGATGCTTTGAATTATTTAGGAGGGATAGAAAAGGTCTGAAATCTGTTTTTATTAATAACGTTAGCTCAAGTACACAGGTGGTGGTACTGGCCTTAAGCTCTCCTCCCTACATGTGCTAATTCTGTTTTATTCACTACTATGAGTCACTTTGGTTCCTCTCTTTGCTTAAAATCAACTACTGCTTTGATGTATCATAAAGTCCTTGTAATAAGCATGAATTAATAGGTAAATCCTTCTCAGATTCTTATTAACATAATTGTGTTAATGAAACTATTGAAGTGTTAGTAATAGCGTTGTAAACATGTTAGATTATATGACATCTATAAGCATTTAACAGTTAAAAAAAACATTAATAAAAGCCTTTAGCATTTCTTATCATACAATTACAAACATCTTTATTGAGTTCAACTAACTTACCATATTATATATAATTTTTACACTTTTACTGGCCTTTTTTTGTGTTGCTTTATTAACATTCACACATTTTGGACATATTTCTGCATTTATTTGCAGCCAAAGAATACATGCAGCAAAGGGCCGCAGGTCGGCTTCAAACTCAGCCTTAGCACCCCCACTTCCTACGCTTTTGGCAGCACCCACATCTGGGATGAGCATGTTCTCATGACCGATAGAATGTGAATAAAGGATTACATATGAATGTTTGAGCTGTGAAGCCCAAAAACACACTTTAGGACAGCTCATCATTTGTATGTACGTTTTAGCTATGAAATGCCATTTCATTCAATATTAAATAAATAAATGTACCAAAATTTGGCTATGAAATCAGAATCAGAATCAGAAACTGTTTATTGCCAGGAATGTTTCCACAAACGAGGAATTTTTCGCGGCGGAAGGTGCATACATTGGACATGGGAAGTTAGACGAGACAAACAACAATCAACGACAACAGTGCAATGGGTATTAAAATCAGTGTAAGATAAGATAAAGTGCTCAGACAACAGATATGTGTCTGAGCACTTCATGTGAGTGTGCGTTAAAGTGACGTGTATTTAAGTTAAGGTGTATGTTAAAGTGACGAGTGTTTAAGTTAAAAGTGTATGTTAAGTGGCATGATTGTTTAAATATGAAGTGTGCAAAGAAAGAAGAGAAAAATAAGAATAAAAATAAAAATAGTCCTGGGGGTGACAGAGTCAGTCAGTGGGGGATCCGGGCCCTGTTGATGAGCCCGACTGCCGACGGGAAGAAACTGTTTGTGTGGCGTGAGGTGTTGGTCCTGATGGACCTCAGCCTCCTGCCAGAGGGGAGGGACTCGAACAGGTTATGTCCAGGGTGAGAGGGGTCAGCTGCAATCTTCCTAGCTCGCCTCAGAGTGCTGGAGGGATGGCAGATTACAGCCAATCACCCTCTCAGCAGAGCGGATGATGTGCTGCAGCCTGGCCTTGTCCTTGGCAGTGGCTGCGGTGTGCCAGACGGTGATGGAGGAGCAGAGGTTGGACTCAACGATGGCAGTGTAGAAGTGCACCATTTTCTTCAGCAGGTTGAATTTCTTCAGCTGCCTCAGGAAGAACATCCTCTGCTGGGCCTTCTTGGCGATGGAGCTGATGTTCAGTTCCCACTTGAGGTCCTGGGAAATGATGGAGCCCAGGAAGCGGAAGGACTCCACAGCGTCGACGGGGGAGTCACACAGGATGAGAGGGGTGGGTGGGGCTGCGTTCTTTCTGAAGTCCACAACCATCTCCACTGTCTTCAGAGCGTTGAGCTCCAGGTTGTTCTGGCTGCACCAGGTCTCCAGGTGGTCAGTCTCCCACCTGTAGGCGGACTCGTCCCCACCAGAGATAAGTCCAATGAGGGTGGTGTCATCCGCGAACTTCAGGAGCTTGACGGACTGGTGACTGGAGGTGCAGCTGTTAGTGTACAGCGAGAAGAGCAGAGGGGAAAGAACGCAGCCTTTGGGGGAACCGGTGCTGGTGGGCCGAGGGCCTGAGACGTGTTTCCCCAGCTTCACGTGCTGCTTCCGTCAGTCAGGAAGTCTGTGATCCACCTGCAGGTGGAGTCGGGCATGTGCAGCTGGGAGAGCTTGTCCTGCAGCAGAGACAGGATGATGGTGTTGAAAGCAGAGCTGAAGTCCACGAACAGGATCCTGGCGTAGGTTCCTGGGGAGTCCAGATGCTGGAGGATATAGTGGAGGGCCATGTTGACAGCATCGTCTACAGACCTGTTGGCCCTGTAGGTGAACTGCAGAGGGTCCAGGAGTGGGTCAGTCAGGGTTTTGAGGTGGGACAGGACCAGGCGCTCAAAAGACTTCATGACCACAGAGGTCAGGGCGACGGGCCTGTAGTCATTGAGTCCTGTGATCCTGGGTTTCTTGGGGACGGGGATGATGGTGGAGGCCTTGAAGCAGGCTGGCACGTGGCATGTCTCCAGGGAGGTGTTGAAGATCTCTGTGAACACCGGAGACAGCTGATCAGCACAGTGCTTCAGGGTGGAGGGTGAGACAGAGTCCGGGCCCACTGCTTTGCGGGGGTTCTGCTTTTTAAAGAGCCTGTTGACGTCCCTCTCCAAAATAGTGAGGGTCGTCACTGGGGAGGCGTGAGCCCCCGATGGGCTGGGGGAGGGGGAGATGATGGTCTGTGGCTGGTTGATGGGCCTGTGGGGGATGGCGTCAGGACTGCTCCATTGTCTTTCAAAGCGACAGTAGAACTCGTTCAGCTCTTCTGCCAGGCGGAGGTCGTTCACGGCGTGGGGGGTTTTCGGCAACAATCCGGAAACAAATAAACAAGACAATAAATATACAAATATATAAATGAGTACAAATCATTCTATAAAGAAATAAAAATGTTAGCTGTGCCCCAGAGACAGTCAATAACTGCAGGTGTTTTTCACAATATGTACCGAACTTAGCTCAGATAAGGTTCCCTTTAAGCAAACTGTTTTCCCAAAATCAAACCAACTCAACCAACGAATATTTTCAGGAGCTTTCACCTGTATGTCTTGGCCTTCATCAGCTGATGGAGTGTGCTCACCTGTTTGTGAACACCAGACTGAACCCTCTCCTGCATCCACTGGGCAAAGGTCAGTGGATGACCAGAGAAGGAAGGACATTCGCGTCTGACACCTGAGGCCATCTTTGAACAGAGACGGGAGTCACCATCTCCACCCATCTGCTGATAAGGAGGCGATTCGGGGATTATTTGTGAACGTATGTGAATCCATCAACAATGGACCTTCAAGCCTCTCCTGTAAACATGTAAGGACCCCGACTATCCACATGTCGCTAAACTGCAGCATTACCTCCAGTGACCACTAGATGGAAACAACACTCTATTTGAGGCCAAGTTATTATGGCATACTACATACGTCCCTTAGATGGCACAGAGTGAGAAGAAAAGAAACTAAACATTTTTATTTATTTGTGTCGACAAGATATTGGTCCCTCAGTTCAATTAAAACGTTCCCAAACTTTTGGTTAATTTGCACAAGATAAGTGTCTAGGGCACCCCACCAGTGATGTCTCACTGGTTGCTTGTTGGTTGTAAAGTGTAGCCTCAACATGTTTGCAGGGTTTAGAGATAACTGGAGTTACATTTTCACAAAAGCTGCTTGATATTGAGCATCACATTTCCAAAGAATAAACCGCTTTTATCGAACATACAAACTGTGCCATTGTGCAGCTTTAATGTTTCTTTAACAGCAGCACACTACAACACAATGTCACGGAGACCAACAGGCAGCCGCAGAGATAGAAAGCAGGAGCAGAAACAATAACGGATTGAATCAGCTTGACAGCAGGGGGCTGAAAACACAGTCAAACTACAGATGAACCCGAAGGCCACAAACAATCCTGCAGCACGTAAAGAATAGCAGGGGAGCGTGAGAGAAGGGAAGAACTCTGCTCAGATGGAATCCCAGCAGGTCACACTTTCACCTGCTCTCACGGCATGTGATGTTTCTGGTGTCCTTGGTCTGACTTCTACTGGTTTCCCCTGAGGGGCCTGGTGTTTGCATTGTGACATTTCATGACTATTATAATAGCCTGAAAGTATTTTGTTATTTCAAATGTAACTCAACTTATGGTCCGTCTTGTGTCATCAACATCCTGTGGATATTACATAAACACGAGCCCCTGTCATGTCTTCTGCTGTTGATCAATCTCAGATATGGAACATATCTCAGTGTGATTCTCACGTGGTCCAGGTTTCTGATCCTCTCTACATGAGTGTCCTTGACTCCTCCACACCCCAGTCAGTCTGAGGTGCAGTTACCATCTGTATATCTGTATATCTGTATCTCTATAGCTGTCCTGAACACTAATCATCACTTATGATTCAATATTTTAATTTTCCCTCATAAAAAAATAAATAGTTATAAGCGGAGTAGCTCCGCATCAATAAAATATAACATATAATATACATATTAGTTTAGTATCAACAGCTTCTTCTTATCATACTGATGAGCAGCATGTACTGTTGCAGTTTAACTACTTTATCTTCAGTCTGATCATTCAATTCAGTGGTTCCCAACCTAGGGATCGGGTCCTTCCAAAGGTCACAAGAAAAATTGGAGGAGTCGTGAGATGATTAAAGGGAGAGGAGAGAAGGAAAACTAAGTTCTACGGCACAACTCTATTCATCTTCTCTCATCTAATAAATTGATCATTTTACATCTATTGGCCTCAAAAGGATATTTTAATGAAACCATGTGAGACGTTAATAGGGGAAATGTTCCTTTGGCGGAACTGCTAATAACTAATGTCCGATATGTGGCAAGGGACCCTACTGGTTTTTGTCAACAGGCTGGAACAGGCTGGAACCAATGGTCTAATTAGTGTATTTTATCATCTTATCATACCACCTCTTCTCGCTTGTCCTTGATGACCGACCCAGAACAGCAGCATCATCACTACTGAGGAAGGACTCTCTCAAATAGGGAAAACTTATTTTCTTTCGAGTCTTTTGAGCTCTTTTTCAGAATACTCTGCCGATTGTCATTATATTGTTTGATCGTTGTTGTTTTCATCACTCTTCTTCTTCTTAGAAGGGTTGGGTTTGCCAAGTCGAACTTGCAAAACCTGTGATAACAACAACAAAAAGTTAGCTGTTATTATTTATGTTTCCTGTGCGCGTCATTCACATGGCAACAAATAACCACATTCCCTGAGACTGAAAGACAAACATTTCACGTGAAGGTTATGACGAAGAACCCAAATCATCTCCAAGGTCACATTCATCCATCAGCCTGCTGCTGCTGCTGCCTGCTTCCTACCAGCGTCATAAATCACTTTCATACACAAATGGAGATTACGGACAGATACCTGTTCAGTTTCATTCTACATGAAGAGTATAATCTATTTCAGCTTATTTATCGCTGTAGTTCGTTTTATGTGCTACACTTGTACCTTAGATTGCTTTTTTTTCTTGATTTCCCTGTCCTCCATTTGGCTTCTCTCTTATGCATTTCACACCAAGATCGCTGACTAATGTTTCTGACTTGTGCTGCAAATCTGTGGTATGGGGACTGGAGTGTTTACATCCTCTGATACCCACTAATTACTACATCAAGGTTCATTTGTCTGGGGGTATGACTGGAAATGGAGCAGATGAGACTGAAGGGGTGAGGAATCAGTGACTGTGTGTCTGTTTTCTCCCTAGAACATTTTTCCTATTAGCGTTGCTGCTGATTCTAACCCAATACAATGTCTCTGCCAAATAACGAGTCGCTGCAGGAGAGGACCAGAGCTGCATAGAATCAGCCTGCTTTCCCATCATGGCCTAAAGCTTTGCGCTGTGGCGCTCTAAGTTCCCCTCTAGTGACAGTTTTTGGACATGGCAGGTACGGCGTGGCAGTTTCCACTCAATACACACAGTGTCTTTTCAAAACAAACGTTTTTCTTCACAGGGCATTAGCTATAGGCAACAAAACCACTTAGTTAGGTTTAGGAAAAGAGAGTGGTGTTAACTCGACTGACCAACGGCCCACATGACAAAATGTAAGGTGTAGTTGTTTGTGGGACACAAACAACTACACTTGAGGCTTTATAACCTCAGTCAACAAACCAACGGGTGACACGTATACTTGTATAGAGGCTATGATTTGTATTGGAGTGAGTTGCACGTAGACGCTAAAGCCGAGGAGCACTGACCAAATATATATATCTTTATTTAAAAGGGACCATGTACAGTTAAAACATAAATGTCACCATTTGATGCACTGTACCAGATTTTAGCTACAGCTAATTCGCATCTGTATATATAAATATAAACATATGGATCCCCATGAGACATGCCATTTAAATTATATATTTCTTCGAAAATATTAACCATTTAAAATATACACTTTATCGCAATTCTAACTATTGGTCTGCTGTTGTTCAGTCGATTAGACAGTTTGCTACTTCGTTGCCCAAACGTATCAAAACAACGCACAATGTGAAATGCTGACGTTAGACGATGATGTATGGTGATCGCCATTGCTAGGAGGAGTGTGTTGGTTCTGTGGTTGGAGCAGCATGCTGCTCAGCTTAACACACTTAAAAAGCTAAAGTGGCAATTTAGCTCAATTATTTACTTACTGGGAATAAGGAGGCGTGGGCCTTCCTGCTAGTACAGTATGTATTGAGAACACAGGTACTGAAATGAGAACAGTGTTAACAAATGCAAATATATAGTAAATAATATACTGATTTATATATGTATTAACATATCATGAGAGGGAGTTTGAATTGAGGCTTCCTTCGTTAAATATTAAACATTTTCTAGCTATTACTATTTGTTTTACCCATTGTCCACAGATTTCCTCGAGAGTTGGGATGTCTATCCAGCTTTTTTTGTTTTTGTTTTTAGAGACTCTCCAAAGAGAATCATACAACGACAGGTTTTGTTTGCGAGACACGGAAGGAATTCAACCTTGTGAATGGGATGTTTGCCTAAGAGACAGTACTTTTATCAAAAACAAGAGTATATTCTTGAACTCTCCCAGGATTAAAACAACGCCCGTCTCTCTTCCACTCCGGAGGGGAGGTGGACGGGGCGAACAGACACAGGACTGTCGTCAATGAGCTGTACCCTTTGCAAAAATAAATATATACATTGCCATTTGGTCACGTGACTCGCTTGTCACTTGGTAAAAAGTGATCATACAATAAAAAAAAATCATACAATAAACCTTTTTCACTGAAGACATGTTAACATGAGACAATAGAAAAAGCAAAAAATTAATGGTGAACTCCATTTAGAGACAAAGTCTTTTGGCGAAAGTGTGTGTCCCAGACAGGTTTTCTGGTCCGTTTGGTAGAACACCATTCCTCATGTCCAGTTCTGTTTGAGCAGCCACTGTGTCTCCTGTCAGCAACTGTCCAGCTGCTTGGGGCAGCTGGTACTGTCCATGGTACTGAATCGGAAACGCACAACTGGAGTGTCACAACTGACAGTCCTTCAGAAACACACAATCTGCTTGCATGCAAAGTAAATTTGACAGTGGAGAAAACGATACAGAGTAACATACTTTGACTGCCATTACAAGTCATTGCCCAAAGCAGAACTATTTATTTTATAGAGAAGATCCTGTTTTATTTTCTTATACTTGAAATATAGGCCTTAGGTTAATTGTGGCGGAACTCATTTTATTCATGGTATGTTATGGTCTGTTTTCCATGTAAGTTCAATGTTAGAAGTATGACAATAAATATTGTTAAAATATCATGGAAATAGACATTGTTGACTTCAATTTGTAGTGGTATCGGCTATCGGATGCCATTTAGACATGAGGTTCGAACCCTCAGCGGGAGGAAATATTTACTGGACCTATTTAATTGGGTACCTCTGCTTCAAACATTAAGCCAATAGTTTAGGAATATGCATGGGCTTTGTAGTTTCCCCTTTGTATGTTTTACGAGATAATACATGTGACAAATAAGAAATATTCTAAAATAGGCCTACAATAACGATCAAATATGTGTGTGTGTGTGTGTGTGTGTGTGTGTGTGTGTGTGTGTGTGTGTGTGTGTGTGTGTGTGTGTGTGTGTGTGCGCGCGCGTGCGCGCGTGTTTATTGGGCAGGGGAGGGCTGATAAAGGGGCGTGGTTAAGACAACATCGCAGCTAATGCAGGTCCCAACGTGCCATTAACTCCGTCTGTGGACCGTCTGACCGACCGACACCCAGGTTGCCTTCATCCTTCCCGGCACCCGAAGTGCTCAGCGCCGCGCCGGCTGCATCTCCTCTCCGGGTACCATCACCAGTGGCGGGATGAAGCCGACATTGTGATAAAGGAGCATCTCCTCCACGTCTTTCTCTTCTCCTCAAGCGGAGCTTTCACTCTCTCACCGGCGGAGATATGAGGAACCCACTGGCCGGTTTAGCGCTGACATTCTGGCTCTTTCTAGAGGTGAGCGGCGCCTGCCATTGTTTTTCATGAGCAGCGGTATTTCTTCATGGCTTCGGCTGACGAGCGCGTCTGGCTGACGGCACAGCGCCGCCATGTGAGCGCGTTAACGTGCAGAGACAATGAGTCGGGTCTGTGTGTGAGGCTTATCTGCGGCTAGCAGGCTCCCTTTGATGTACGCCGATGCATCCCGCCTCGTATTGTTTTGGGAGCGTTGTTCGCCAAATCCGTTTATAAAGTAGCATCATTTAACAGCCTCAGCTCCATGCTAAAATGACTCTCATCGTAGAGGACAAATTGGGATCTTCACAAAATGACTGACATTGTGTGGCAACTTCGGCATGCGCGAGACCCATTAAGAAACTCTTAATATGTAAAAATAAATTAAATCTGAACTTTATTTTGGTAGCACGTTTGTGATGTAAAGAAGAAATAATTCATTTACACGCTGGAAAAACAGTGGAGACGAGAGTCCTTTCTAAACGAGGAAACCACATGAGGGGCTCTGTCAGATCCCAAGTAGACTACCTGGTAGACTACCTGGTAGACTACCTGGTATTCTCATCCTTTGTCCTTGTGCCCAGACCTAGAACTACTCACTGGGTTACTGAGCCTGCAAGACAAACACTCACTGGTGGAATCCAATTGTACCAGATGCCAAATGAATGACTCATTTCTCATGATGTGATTTGTGTTGTCGCCATGAGAGATTTTCCACATCTTGATGCATTCCTACTTTTTGTGTTCCTGTGTACTACATGCATTTTGACGTCTCCACATGAGAATAATTTTCACTCGTGTGAATGTTCGGGACGTCATTGGGGATTTGTGTTTTTTTTTTTTTAGGATAATTTAGACATGAATGAGGGGACAACAATGAGCTCTAATGCTATATTTTTTTGGAATGGGCTGTGAAGGTAGACATGATCATGACCCCCGCTCTTCCTGCCAGTCCAGTGCTGCTGACATTCATGTCTGTTCGTGTATTATTAATACTCATCATTATTATTTCATTTCACTCAGCAGACTTCGTGAGTACATCCATTTTGAATGCGAGCAGGCGGCCAAGAGGGACCCAAGCCCTTGGACCTCGTGCTGGTTCACTTTGATATGTGGCAACTTGTACATTTAGATTGAGGCCGTTGATGTTTTGTTTCTTCTTCGTCGGCTTTGTCCTTGTGTTGTGGTGGAAGAGCCTTGGAGACCGCAGCTAGACACTGAGAGACAACACTTAGGCCTCAGATGTCTCAGTGAAAGTGAGGCCGGTTTAGTTTTGAATCGCTGTCTGTCCACACTCATGAGCTGTCTTTTTTTTGTTGTCACTTTTGGACATGGAAAAACATGTATTTAACAGATATTATTGATTTTATATAAGTTTAAATCTAAATATCAGTGGGGCGATCTGAAAAATGGAGTTGGATGGGTCCAGAGAAACAGATTTCAACCGCGAGACGGACGTTCGTTTTGAACGTCCGTCCCCATCGTGACAGTTTTTCAAAACCTGGTTTTGTTGCCTAAACCTAGCGTTTGTTTTGTCATCTAAACCTAACTGTAGCAAGTTATTTGAAGCCCAACCATGATGATTGATACACAGCATTTCGTGGCTATTTCACGAACCTCTGTGAGACATTGTTGCACAGATGGCATCGCTGCTTTGGCGCTGCGACTGCCAGCCCTCGGCAGATTATTTTCACTGTTCATTTTGGCTGAGAACTGCACACACGTCACAGATGTCTATCAGACAGAATTGTCAACTTGTTGGAGTGGCCGACTTCAAAGATGTGGATCCAGTGCACGACTCTCTGTGAGCATAAGCCAGTGCATGTGCGTTTTGTTTAGGATTAGTAAAATGTTCTAACTCTCAAGATGTAAACGTCAGATTTTGGAGTTTGATCTTAGCATACCCTGCTTTATCAATTTTTATGAAATACTGGGACAGTGGGAAGCTGTACTGCTCCTTTCACGTCTGTTTTGACCTCCACCTGCATCTCAGCCCTGCATCAAGCTGCGCTGCATATACAGCGTCCTCTTCCTTAAACTATTTCATTCTGAAAAATGGACCACATCATCCGCTTATGACCACAAAATCATGTTGTTGGCTAAGCCCAACTACGTGATTTGCTTCATTCTACTTTGCAACCAGATCCGCCGGTGTGCCGGTTTAACGTTAACAAGAACTGAACTGAACCAGACCGGGGGTTACGGCATGTTTCATCACGTTAAGCAAGTCTGAACTGTAACGAACCATAAAGTAACTTTAACACCAACACTACGCAAAAAACGTTAGCTAACGTGATGGCAAGCTGTCTAGCTTGCCATTTAAAAAAAACTGATTTGAGGAAAATGAAGACGCTGTCGACATCTTAACGCTGATTGGCCAAGACTCGACACGTCACATCAAAGATGTTTTATTGCGAAGATCACAACATCAGCTTTTCTCTGTGTTTCACTCCATCTCAGAAACGCCGCAAGGCCAGTTGTAGTCCTGGTGTAGCTGTGTCCACAGAAGCTGGTTCCTTTCACAGTCTATTACTTTATGGTGAGGTCAGGTTGATCTGGGACCAGGTGCTTTACCTATAGTTTCTCCGTCAAAGTTTTTCTCTCAAACGGGTGTTGGAGAGATTATGCCGAGTTAGCGTTTGGTTTTCTTTGAAGAGCAGAACTCCTGCTGCACGCACCTCGTCTGCCCTGAGGAGAAGGAGAGACAGGAACGTGCAGCCTGGGGCTTGATGAGAGTAGCCCTCCCGGAAGTCTTTTTTAGGACGCTGATTGAATAAATTGTATGTCATTCATTTATTTCTTTAATCGGTGATTGGCTAAACTGCGTATTAGACCCGTCTTCCTTGGGCAGAATCGATCTGGCCCCACGACGTGCACGAGCAGCAGAGGCGTGCACTAGCAGAGGAGGACAAGCAGGAAAGCATATATTTGGCGCAGATATCCTATTTTACAAATATTACTGGGTATATTCCATAGCTCAAAAACATAAATATTGACAATTTGTATAATTTATTAATGTTATTATAATTTCTATAATTAATAATATATATATTTGTTTCTCTCTTTTTTTTGGTGGCTCAAGGTGGCCAGGCCCCATTGCCCTCTATTGGCTGACCGCCACTGCTTTAATCCTTGTACAAATTAGTTGCTTTATGATGATGCTGAACTGCATTCAAGACGCTCAACTCTGAGTGGAAATATACCAATATTTCGGGGGGGTTCCATTATCTGAACCGCATATCCTATTCAGTTTAGCGGGGCGCTGGAGCCGATCCCTGAGCTGCATGTCTTTGGACGGAGGGAACCCACGCTGCCATGCAAAGAACATGCAAACTCCACACAGAAGGACCGCCCGGGACCGGGGCTCAAACCCGGGCCCCTCTGGCTGTGACCTGACAGTGACCCCTTATGATTATCTCACAAAGAGGAGAAACACAGTCATGTGGACTGAGCACTTTGAAAGCCCCTCATCTCCAGTAAGAAACGTTCAGGCAGCTGAATACTATTACAACTGAATACTATTATAATTCCTTCTACCTCTGTTTGAATCCTTTTTTTCTAACACCGCAAAGAGAAGCTGTGCTCTTGATTTGACCCGTTCAGGCCACTGTATCCCTCCTCCTGCTAGAGCGGGCTTGTGGTGTGCAGCCATCCAGGTAATAAACAGTCCATTTCCCGGCTTGCAAGGATATTGTTTCGGTGCCCTATAATTGCATTATCACGCAGCTGTATGACCAAGGTTGGTTTCATTTGGGCATGGATGACGTGTCTGCATTTCCAAATAGGAAAAGCTGCTCTGCACCGGCGGTGCTTTGTATTCCGTGATGGCAAATCTTTGCTGCTCTCTGCGGGGCAACACCAAACTGTAATACACCTTTTTGTTTCCTTTTATGATTATTTGATTTTAATGTGGCATGTTTTAAATTCATGTCACATGGCCTTCCAAAGGATAAGCGGGTAAAAAAAAAAAAAGTCATCCGATTGTTAAAACTGCATCTACAAAATGTAAATGTATACAAAAACAGAAATGGATATAACGATGTGTAATGTATTTCACTTTATTTCTTTATTTCTTTGAGTTGTTTTCATTTCGGGACTTTAAATCTCCCAAATGGCTGCTTGGTCTTCAGTCAGAATCTTGTGTATTTTGGTGATTTGCAGGTGAAAAGATGTTTATTCATTTTTTTCAAAATGGACTACATTTAATAAAAAAAAATTGTAGCCTTTATGAAAATATTATTTTGAGTATATTTTTCAAACATTTAGTCTGGTCAAATGTCGATACGAAACGTAAAATATTTGTTATTTGTGCTATTCTGCTGGTGCTATTTTATTATTATTTTTTTATTACTTTCTCTTACAATTTGAATTAGTTTATTGTAATGCTATATGTTTTTTTCAAAAAGATAATTTGACCGTTCTCATATGAAAGAAAAATATACTTCTCTTCGTACAGCTCACACTATTTAGATCAGTATATGACCAGTAGGCAGTAGAGTATAACAGCTACATCCACACTAATACGTATAACAGGGTTTTAAAATGAAAATGGATGTTCCGGCAGCGGTAGAAATGATTTATGTTCATGCTAAAGCTGTGTTTTACTCACGCTTGGTGCCGTAGACGATGCATGTACGGAGGTGTTTCACTGGGCTGCATTATTCACCAGAGGGAGTACAAACTAAATGAACTGAAGAATCAAGAAGACGTGTGTAACCCAGAGATATGCCGACAGACTGTAGGTGTAACCGGCAAAAAGCCATAAACCGACCTACACAATGCTGAGGAGGGATTGTTAATTATCTGTAAACTCATATCGTATATATCCATGCACTACTTTATTGCCTTTGTATAAGCCCTGAAAAGAAACAAGTCAAGTATTGAATGCATTATAAAGAAACAAAGGTTGAATATCCTGTAAACAATTAGATTTCTCTAACACCTCAAATTTACTTTAACAAGGCCTGCAATCCTGGTCTGCCTAATACATACAAGCAGTAGACTGAACAGATTTTCTTTCGACCTCCTCACGGTCTCCACTTGAGGCCAAAACTCACACTGACACTCAAATGATGCTTGTTAGTCTGATGTTGCCAGCTAACGGCATCTGAGGGGTCAGCTGAGATCGATAAGGCAGGAAGGATGGCATATGGAGGAGAGGAAGAAAGGAGTGAAACACAGTTTCAGTGGAGAGATGAAACCGAATGAATTAGAATCAGGAGTTTTTTGAAGAAATTATGGCAAATCCGACCACGTTTTTTTATTTTTACGGTTGATATTGACGCAATTGGTTCCATATATTCAAATTCTCTTTTGACCATTTTACAGCCAAGATCTTTCTGATCATTCCAAGTCTGCAAAGTGCTTGTTATTGCAGAATCACAAAGATTTACGGCTCATTCCTGGCAACGCGGGCATCACAATTTAGACCGTAATGAGAGACTAAACTGATCACGAGTGTTGTAGCACACTGCAAGCTAAAATAATTAGAAAGTGATGGCAGCTATTCTAATGAGTTTGAAGGCCCCGCACTGGAGCAGAGAGCCGTGTTGAGTAATATCTGACCTTTTAGCGGCAAGCCCGTCTCCTTCCTCCATCTACACCTACGGCATCCTGCAACCTCAAAGGCAAAGTACTTCTAAAGCTTTCATGTGCGTTGTCCAACCATTACACCCCCACCCCCTCAAATGCCCTTTAGCCAAAAACCCATCTGAGCTGCTTTATAGCAGGAAAACACATTCTCCGGTTGCGTAACGGTCATTCTTGTCCCGCTGGAGTACAGAGGGACATTTTTCCTCCGCTGTCAGCACTTACACGGAGCTCTAATTAGAGAAGGACAATGAACAGAGCTGGACGGTGACCACAGCGTTGGGAACAGCACAACAATTAGGTCCAAGCTAGTGTTGATGGATGGCAATTATTGTAAAAAGTAAAACTTTTGTCATTTCAATATATCATATGTGAGCATTGCTGGTTTGTTCTTTCTGAATGTACTGTACAATGACGTAGTCCTCATTTATCCTCGCCTCCACTCATCCATCCAGCCAGAGGTCACATCGTTAAGTGAGTCATATACAGGCTGGTGTCGGCCAGAATAGTGTGAGATGAGAAGCTATTAGATTGTGAGGGGGCTTGAGAGGGAGAATCAGGAGAGTTGATACCAGAGCCTGGGCTTCAGTAGCACTAAGGAGACTTTGGTCTAAAAGGTAAAAATAAAACTACCATTATCAATTATCCTCAACCCAACATGACAGGGTGAAGAAGTAGAGCTGCCCCGAGGATCAGACTTTAGGAGGTTTGGTTGAATTTAGCGTATTCTTGCCCTGCTGCTGGTTAGTAGTTCATTTAGATTTTATGGACCCCGCTGTAGAGGCGAAATGCTGACCCTTTCAATTGCATCCCGGATATTGTACATATTGATGCGGAGAGGAAGCCAGATAGATGGATGGTACTCGCATGAAGCCTCAGGCACTTGTGCTTAGTTCACAGTTCTGGCTGATGTAAAGCATTACATTACACTCCTCGTCCCAAGAAGATGAATATTAATGACATTTTCTGATATGACCACCGTCTACCGCGCCATGGTGTCTGACAAAGTAGAATGCTGAATTTAATTAGATCTGTCTTGAATACTCAAGATCCCCAGAATATAAATCATGCTATATACTGAGTATGTATGTGTTCCCAGAGGATGCACCTAATTTGGTTGGTCAGATGGTACACTACTTAGGTCCAGACTCAAATACAGCTGTTGGCTGTATTGTGTCATTGGGTAACGGACATCCTCAGATTATGTATTTTAAGATGACTGATCCTCAACAAACATGGCATCAATCAGCTTCTATGTATTTTAAAATATATAAGGAAGATCAGAGGAGAGACACAAGAACTGTCCCTCAGATGACCGTTCATCTAACTGAAGATCAAGTGAAGATAACATTTCCACCAGCGCCCCCGGTGCTAGCAGAACACAGCCTGGACAAATAGAGTGGCTGTGGATTGTGCCGGTCGGAGGGGGCGGGATGCTTTTCTCTCCTGCGGCGGTACTTTGTTCAAATCTCCCACTGCCGTCTTTCTCTCAGCCTCTCACTGTGTGTGTTCCCGACATTTCCTCTCAGCTGTGGCGTCACAGTATGGCCCCCATCCTCCACTAGTGGCCCGACAAATAACCTATTGTGTTGCCATGTTGGGAACCACCAAAAGCTCGAGCCGGCATGCGGCACTGCAACAGTGTCGACGACGGGGTTGGATATCGTTGTGTCCTTTTGGGGCCCTTTCCTCAGCTTGTGTGTGTGTGTGTGCATGTTCAGTCTTCCCAGGGTAATGCAACTTGTTTTACCTTTACACCATCTCATAATGCATTTAAGCTTTGGACAGCAACTTGTTTTATAATTACACCGTCTCAGGAGCTGGATAATAACAGAGATATTTACTGGATATGTGAAATTAAACCAGGGGATCACTCAAGTTATTAGTTACAAGGGCACCATGAATATTCCAGATAGTTATTGCTGGGCAAATATGGCCATTTTAGATGTTTTTTTTTAAGGTTACGTGTACATCACGATAAAGTAATATATTTAAAAGAACCATAACCGCCTTCTTTGTTTGTGTGAATCTGATATGACTTAAAAAAAAACGTCATCACAGAGCTACAGTATGTACGGACACATCGCTTTGGTGATGTTTCACCTGCAGATGAAATATTAAATATATGCTCTCGAAAGCTGCTCCCACTTCACTGCGTTACTTACATTTTTTTAATCACTACCAGGACTTAATAGAATTTTGTGCATTACAATGTAACATGAGTGTCGTATCTGTTTCATGCGGCCCTGCAGGACGAGTCCCTTCACCTAGCACGCTCTCCTCTCGGCTCCCTTTGTCTCCTACCTCTCACCTTTCCCTCTCTCCTTCTCTCCTTCTTCTCACAACGCCCTCAGCCCATTCTGTGCCGCTGCCTTGCCGGGCGCAGAGACGATAACGCTGAAAATCCCCTGCGCGCCACGAACAAAGCGGGCTGCATTTTCACAGGGATCATTTCAAAGACTGTTAATTAAAGGGCGCTCTCCAGCCGGCCGGCGTCGGCTCTCCGTGCATTCTCAATGAAAGCCTGTTCACACACACACACACACACACACACACACACACACACACACACACACACACACACACACACACACACACACACACACACACACACACACACACACACTGTAGGGGGATCCTTGCTGAGTCTGCATGTCTTTGTGTATTTTATTTTTATTAAGTTAGACAAATAAAATGTTTTCCTGAACTAATTTAATCCGTCTCTTTTACAGTGCGTGGAAGCCAAAAAATATTGCTGGTATTTTGAAGGCAGATACCCCATCTACTTCATGTAAGTACCACAACATTTCACTCCTACAAAAAATAACAACCTTGAATCACTATCATTTATGGCCACTACAAAGATATTTGACAATTTGCACTTCTCCTTCATTGAACTTTGATAAACATGTAATGCAATTCTTCAAAAGACTCCAGAACAAAAAGTGCAAACAATTTCTCAATCTAGTTCTCTAAAAAAGTGAGTCTTGGGTTTTGGTAATGTTCACTACTAAAACTGACGATTGTCAACACTTCTGGTTTCTCAGTAGAGAGGCTGCAACCTCTGGTTCTGCCGAATGAAGCCAATGCGGACATTTCTTTAAACTTTCTTTCAACTCTCTACTGACCAGCAGGGGGCGACTACTCTGGTTGTATAGAAGTCTATGCTTCATGTGTTAAACCACCAGGGGGCGACTCCTCAGGTTGTATAGAAGTCTATATAAATGTCTCTACTTCTTCTTGATTTATTCCCTCAGTAAACATTGTAAACATGAGTTTATGTCTCAATCTCTAGTTTCAAGTCTTCTTCAATACAGCATGATGTTCATTTAGTAAATGATGGTCATTTAGAGTCAAACAGACCATAAAGCTAAGGGTATGCTTTAGGGCGGGGCTACTGGGATTGACAGGTCGTTGCTGCTACCAGAGACCAGAGACGTATACGGCCTCTCTACGTCACTCCTCCACATTCCAAATATGCATTCCAAAAAAAAAATATATATGGCGACAACTGTAATACAAGATGGCGACGACGAAACCGCTGAACTCGATGCTTCATAACATCAGTCCACAAATCAACGGGTGACGTCACAATGACTACGTCCATTTCATATAAAAACTAGGGCTGGGCAAAGTTGAAAAAATTTAACTGATTAATCGCATGATTTTTCTGTGATTAACTGATTAATTGCATTATGCGCCAAATTCAATAATGAATGAAAAGCTAGTGTATTGCACACTTTTATTTTAAAGTAATGATATCAGAACAATATAACAGGCACTCTCGGAGCAACAGCCAGGAAAAAACATTTTATTTGATCAGGGAACAACATAAACAGGATGAGTTAGCTATTGCTGACTGCAGCTTTAAACTCTGAGTGGTTTTAGGAAGTTTGTTTTACTGATTCAGACAGACGACGGGCTTCTCCCACACTTCCAACTCTCATCCATTTAGCTTGCTTTCTGCTCCTGGCCACGAGGAAGAGAAGAGGGCCTGGGAAGAGAGATCACCTGAGTAATGGAAAAACAACTCTGAGGAAAATCCTCCTTTCTCCTTCACTGTGATTTCTCCTTCCAGCTTCAAGCACACCTTTTCCAAACAGCAATCATGTGACGACACAGATGACGCATTCTACTTCTGTATGAGTTACTGCCTTGATTTCAGTCTCACTACAGGAAAAACAGAGAGTTTCCAGAGACACATCTTATACTTCCAATTGGAATAAACAAGACTTGTAGGCGTGAATGAGCATATTTTAACTCGGCATATTTACATAACTCAGTATAACATGATGATGAGGCTAATTATTTACAGCTGTAATCAATGCATCCAAAGCTCGGAGACTCTTAAGTTTGAATATTCACATTTCTCTCGGTATAACAATGTAAATAAAAGTATATGTAGACCGGGGTCGCCGATTGTGGGTTGTATATTCCATCACACAATGCAGAAGTGGTCGTCAGACTCTCCAGGAGGAGATTGCACTCTAGAGCACCTTTTCTAGTTGTGACTTACCATCTCATAATCTCTAGAAAAACGTTGGTTTCATTTGGAGATGAGGATCTCGTGGGGGCCCAAAGAATCCGACACATTGATTCTAAATTCTCCGCCGGGCCTCCTGTACTGTATTTTCCACCGTTTTTGCAAACGGGCAGAGAGCATGGCGGGTTTGGTATCGATGTGGCGCGGTGAAAAGACTCTACTTGTTTTAGTACTGCAGACCCCGGGGCCTCCAGGGACCACGGTGGCTCGTCCCTGGTCTAGTGTTGAAATGCTAGACAGGACTGGGAGTCTGAGGTATGCACTGTCATGCTGGTTATCACAGTCATCTATCACACACACACACACACACACACACACACACACACACACACCCCTTGTTATTGGTTCAGCTGTGTTAGTGCAGGTTTCCCAGTCAGCCTCTGTTCTGAATATTTGGCTCCAGGCTGCTGGCTCGTCATTTAGAATGAATCTCTTTAAAGTTTGTTTACGGAGCAGACGACCGGATTCTGATGATGCCGTTCATCATCAGAATCCGGTTTATTGCCAAGTAGGTTTTCACTTACAAGGAATTTGCTTTGGTGTTTTGTGAATACAGTGAGACTAATAAGAGAACAAAAGGAATAAAAGCAAGAAACGTGAATAGAAAATAGAAAAGCTTACATTGTAAATTTGAATATAAAATAAATAGAATAGAATATTTCCAATGTGCTGTTCTCTTAATTGTCTATATGCGCATGAAACAAATAAATGTTATTGCTAAAGGGGAAGACATTTTTCCTGCTCTTTCCAGTGTAAAGTTTTACAAACTCGCTACTTAGCTCACCACCAGAATCTACCGGTCATTCTTTAAATTAAGTCGATTAGAATATATTTTTTATTACAGATAGGCATTATTTGAATAGGCATTATTTAAAAGTAAAACCCATTAATAGTAAAAAAATCCAGCGTTACTCTCCCCCCTCCATTCATGAGAATGAGGCTGGGAGGCGGGCCTGCTGTCTGGCCCCATGATGCAAAAGATCTGGGTAATTTAATGTATATCTATTCTTGGAAGTCAAAGTGTTTATATCTATCTATCTATCTATCTATCTATCTATCTCGTCCCATCCCTTTGCTTGTAAGTATCTTTGTATACTTTGAGGCTAACTGCTGACCTGTAGCCTCCCTGTGTGCTTTCTTGGTTATTGTAGATGTCGCTCCTATGAGGACTGCTGTGGGACCCGCTGCTGTGTGAGAGCCCTGTCCATCCAGAGACTATGGTACTTCTGGTGAGTGACAGAGTATCCTCTGTTGCCTGGTGACGAGTGTACTGTCTGCTTGCTGTGTTGCAGATAATACTTCCAGAACATTTCATTAAATTCAGACCCAGGCTAAAGCCCGATCTTTTCTTCCATCCTCTTCCTGGTGTTGATGATGTTGGTGAAAGGTCTGCTATGTCGTCTGTTTTTCCTCTCAGGGTGCTGCTGATGATGGGAGTGCTGTTCTGCTGCGGTGCCGGCTTCTTAGTCCGCAGGAGGATTTACCCGTCCCCTCTGAGAGACGAGCAGGCCTTCAACGTCTCCTTCACCCGGCACCCTGCCACCTCCCCAGGTACAGCAGGATTCAGACAGATACACAAGCGACACAGCGCTGTGTGCCTTCCACACCTGGCCACCCCGTCTTAGAGCATGTGAGCAGGCCCCACTCATGGCCGCCGGGCGGCACGGTGCTCCTACGAATGTCAAGGCTGTCGTCTCGTAAGCATAGGACACACCATCCTGTCGGATATCCTGTCAGTTGGTATCAATACCGACTGTTACGTCAGACGGAGGTGGGACTGGCGACCACAGAACGTCCGTCCTTTTTGAATGAAAAGCATTCGTGCACATAGAAAACTTAAGTGGAAACACTGGAAGTTCTAAAAACAATGAAATATTGCAACTTGGTGCAATAGAAACCAACTTAGTGAATGAATCATGACATACGTGGAGCATGTCATTAAATGTCACTCAATCTTCTTTTGAAGAGACACAAACATCAGATCTGTGTGGAGCGACGAGGAGAATGTGACCTGGAGCTCCTTTAATGATGTCATCTCATTGTGTCTGCTCCTGCAGTGGTTTCATGGAGCTGGCTCCACCAACGTTTGTATAACGGTAGTGGAAGGAAACCTTATATTTTTAACTTAACTAAATAATAATAATATATTTGGTTGCTGGTAACCACTAGATGGTAAACATGAATGTAAACAACCCAGGATTTTAGATACCTCAGATTCAATCAGATTTGCAAAATCTGCATTAATTGACATTTAATGTATTTATGTGTGAGCCACATACATCCTGAGTGGAGCATGATCACATGGTGTGGAGCACAAACAGAACATACAATAATGAGAAAACAACAGGTTAGAATCCTTCTGGACAGCAACAGAGGAGGATCCCTCTGTCAGGACGGACAGAAGTACGGCTCATGTAATTCTGTGCACATGACATGTATTACATGTCATGTGCACAGAATGAGCAGTGAGTTGATACTAAATGAAAGCCGTTTTCTCCTTTTCCTTCCAGTTTTCCAGCAGCCGGGGAGTATGCAGGGCTTCGGGGTCAACGGGATGACCGGTGGCGACCCGGGGGTCTCCATCACACACCCGACATACCCGCCACAGCCTGGCTCCGCCCATATGGTGATGGGCCCCTACCCTCCACCTCCCTCCTACTGCAACCACCCGCCTCCGTCCTACGAACAAATATTTCAAAACAGCGACAAGAAGTAACTTCCGCAAGGTACTAAGGAGATGGAACTTGACAAGTGGAGAAAACGGGAAGGAGGGAGGCAGTGAGAGGAAGTTCAGATGGAGATGAGAGAGGAACGCCTGCCAATTGTTTTCAACTCAACTTTTTGTGGATGTAAGACTTGGAAAACACACACAATCTCTTGCCCTGTGGAAAAAGACCAAACGAGGCACAGAAACCAGAATCTAGAAGCGCGCACACACACACACACACACACACACACACACACACACACACACACACACACACACACACACACACACACACACACACACACTTGTTCACTCACGCACGATGCTTCATCTGCAGTACTTCATTTGCTCTTGTTTTACGTGGATCTCTCTGTACAGTAATGGTGTTGAATTTGAAGACTGGCGAGGATGCACCCGTTCTTTCTCCACGCTCCCAATGCTAAACTGTACAGAAGTGAACGGAAACCCATCATGTATTAAAATGCTGGATACAGTTTGTCTTCACCGAAAGTGTTTTGGTAACTGTTTAGAAATGCTTTCAACGGAACTACTGAAAAATGATGCACGTTATTATAAAAATCCATCTCTGTACAAAGCATCCATTTTCAAAGAGTGACACCGACTTATTTTCCACCCAGCATTTTACTGCAAGATGGGCCCTTTACTAAATGATGAGTTCTTGTTCCATTTTTTATTACGGTATGTGTAGTCCTGTTATGTAACGACATAATGAGCTCCTCTAACAGTCACCGGCTCTTTCTCCTGTTAGCGGCCATGAAGGCTTTTAGTTCACCGCAAGAGGAATCAGACAAGGACACGCTGTACAGGAACGCTGCGACGGGGAAGTGGCCGATGCCCCGTCGTAATATGCCGAGTCACTCCTTCAAATGGGCCCATGGGACATGAGAACAACACAAAGTAAATCCAAGTTTCAGCGTTGAGTTCAACTTCAGACCCAGAAATGTGCGCCGCTGATCGACAGCAAACCGTCTCGACGGTTCTGACATACTACTGTATCCCAAAAAATTACACTTATTAGCTGTGTAGCTCCATGTTATTTCCTCTCCTCAGCTGGAGTAAAACATTTTCCACTAAAGAAGAATGGTTTGCATCTGACAGCCTGAGAGTTCGGAGACATGAGTGGATCTTTAGAATAAACTCTGAGAGCTTTATTTCCCCAGTTTTCATTGAATGAAATGGTGAACTAAGTTGTTGGGACCGACTAGAGCCAGCTAGTGTGTTAGTGGTTAGCTCACCAGCTACAGCGGTTCACCAACTACTTAAATCAAATATTCAAAGAGTCAAAGACTCCATCTTTCTGATGGCCTTAAGCCACGTCTTTCCTCCAGTTCACAAAACGAGTGAAAGCTGAGTCAGACCAACGATGTTACTGCTTGAGATGGAGGCATGTTGACACTTACTTCTGTCCACTCAGAGGTGCAAGTAGGGGGACTGTTCTATGAAACCCACGGGACTTCCTAAAATCCCTTAATTTGTCCAGTCTAAACAGTCTAAAACCCCAGATAGTCAATGAACTGTCAAATACCACAAGAAAAGCAGTAAATTCTCAAAACCGAGATGCTGGAACAAAGTAGTCGTTGGCTTTGTTGCTTGGAAAAAAAGAAGAAGAAAGAATAATTTTCTGTCAATCCACAGTTTCAGAATTACTTTCATGTTTAAAAATAGTTTCATGCTGGTTCTGTATGTGTCAATGAAACGGCAATGAGCTCCTCTGCAAGACCCCAGGACCATACGCAGGTCTTATGCACACCGTACTCACGGCAGTGGTGGAGGCCGTCTGGGTGGAGAGCAGCACCCGAGGGTGTCATATTGTTGGTTGGTACCATCAGCCAGTGGAACTGCATCATACTTCTCTAAGTGAATTGCCACACACCATCAGCATATTCTCCATCTTGGTCCTGCTGCATGGACTCACAGCATACGTCTGTGAAGGGACATATTTCCATCATTAAAGGTGTGTACAGATGTTTAACTAAGAGAGAGAGCTGGAGGCATACGGTCGTTCTTCTCCGACTGTGTGCGTATCGGTGAGCGTTGTGATTCCTTCGCTCTCGGCTCATTTCTCTGAAGCGCTTGGTTGGCCAGTCACATGACCTGCCTGGATTTCACTTTATTATTATTTTGCTGCAGGGGAAGAAATATAATCTAAAGTACACACATCAATGATTTCTCACGTGAAAAAAGCTGCGGTGGTGACACAGTTTCTGCTTGGGTGACTCAAACCTTGATTGCAATCCACTTTTTTTCAGCGTTTCTTTTTGTCTTTCTTTTTTTCTTCTTATTTTTGTTCCTATACCTCCCCTGTTTTTCAGTTTATAAGTTGAAAAGTGTGGGTTGTATTCATCCAATCACAAGTCTACTTAGAGCACTGTTCTAGTTATATATGCATCACTTAAATAGCCCATGAGGTAAGGAAACGTAATCCCACACTAATTGTTACGTGTCATCATTTATGTTGTGTGGGTGCGGAGCTGTCCGGGGTGCTGAATGAGATCAATCAGACAGAGGGGAGAACATGCCGTGTTCCCTTTCTTAGCCGCTTGCTTTCACTTCATCTCGGCATTTAAAAAAAGTAAAATGGCTCCAGAAGTTTATCAGTAACAAATGCCGTTTCTTCTTTTTAAACAGAGCTCTTTTTAAACTGAGCTCTCTATGAATAGATCGACACTCATTTCTATTTTCATCCGCTTTCCCTTCACTTCGTTGATGAGGCCCGTTCATGTTGTGAGTTCCTGCTCTCAGCGAAGCCACGCCGTTTATTTCATGCCGTCAGTTTATTTATACGGTTGTTTATATGAGCAGATTTAGTTTTTCACGCAGCTGCAACTGTTGTGGAATATTTGTCTCTGAAGCTTCAAGGCCCCAAACATGTTATTTGGGACATGTTTAAAATCCACATTAAAAACAAATGAAAATACACACTACGTTGTGGCTTGCATGGCTCTATTTAATAAAACAATTTTTTTAAACTGTTGATAAAAGAGAAAACAACAACATTGCAAATATAATATGTGATAAAATCAAGGGTTGGTCCTTTTTTTATGGAGGATGAATATGCTCAATTGGAGATTCTTTTTTTTTTTCTTAATGGAAATGCGTGCTTAATATGGAAGCCCAATTCCTACTGAAAAATAAGTCATAATAAATAAATAATGATTGCTCAGGAGCAAAAAATTCTGATATGCTATCTCATAATTATGATTTATCATGTTGATTTGTACAACAGCAAAGCCTGTTGGCTTTGTGAGGATCATTTGGTTTTCAGTTTTCTAAACGTTCTTTTGTGTCCGTTGGAAAGTGATCACCCGGCTCTCCGGGTAGCTATGGTGCTCGTTCACCAGGAACGACCTCTGGAGAGAGAGAGACCCTTCTTACCCTGATCTGATTTCTGGTCTCCCACAGGAAACCAGGAGCAGGTTTCATACGGAGTTTCTTTTGGTCTCAGGCGGTTGGATATTGGAAATGCATAGCACAATATTAGAGAAGGTAATCATGTCAAACTATGCAACAGGTACTGTAACTGTAAAAGCATCTCCTCGTTAACTTCTTCAGCTTTTCCATTTGCTCTTTCAATAGAAAATACCATCATACATTGTGAAATATGTAAATAAACTTCACTTCTGATAACTTCTGAAATGGGATGTGTAATGTGTATTTTACATGAAGTAGATTTTTATTAAGAACTAGAAAATTCCGCAAGAAAGTTTGCTGGTGTGGCTGCTACTGCTGTAAGACGTTGCAATATATATACGTACGACAATATTAATAATAATAATACATTTTACTCAAGGCACTTTAGATGGTAAAGACAAACAATAGAAGCAACAACAAGATGTGTTATTAGGTACATAGTGTTAGTATGTATGCATAAAAAAAAAAATCTATATATATATGTATGTATATATCTGTGTTTATGTATAAGGACAAACTAAAGAGACTCTTTATTTATACATATCAAATATTTTTAATTTTATAAATAATGTTATAAAAGTTTTAGAATTGCCCAATTTAGATACTGGAGTAAAGCATATGCTGTAAATGTACAAAAGAATATCTGCAACACAATCATTAATTTTTATTTTTGTTATTTTAGTTTAATTTAATTTAATTTTACCACTTGATACAGTCAGGTCCATAAATATTTGGACATTGACACAGTTGACACAAAAAATCAAGATGTGCTTTAAGTGCAGACTTTCAGCTTTAATTTGAGGGTATTTACATCCAAATCAGGTGAACGGTGTAGGAACTACAACAAATTCAAATGTGGCCACCCCGTTTTTAAGGGATCAAAAGTAATTGGACAAATTAATATAATCATAAATCTAATTGTCACTTTTAATACTTTGTTGAAAATCCTTTGCAGTCAATGACAGCCTGAAGTCTGGATTCCATAGACATCACCAGACGCTGGGTTTCGTGTGGTCCTGATTGTCTTGACCAGGACCACATCCCTAAATGCATTGAAGCAACTGCCGTGATTGGTTGATTAGATAATTGCATTAATGAGAAATTGAACAGGTGTTCCTAATAATCCTTTAGGTGAGTGTATATTTCCATGGGCTTTATTTTATTTTGTAATTTTTTGTGTAATTTTTTGAAAAGTAAATTGTCTGAGGTTATTAGCTTAATATATAACATATAACAACTTTTTCATAAGCTTTCTGTTGGAGGTTAAAAAAACCCGGTGTATACAGACTATGAAGAAAGACTGGAAACACCAGTGCATCAGAGCAGACTGGGTTTCTCCTGTGTGTGAATACAGCAGGGAATGGATCGCATGAGAAGAGCAACGAGGACGAAGTGTGTCTGTCCATCCGTCCTTTACATATCTTCAGAACTGTTCATCCGATCAACCTCACACTTTGCTGGACTATCGCTGCAACCCAAGGTCGTGCAGGGTCGAAGTTGGACAACAGGTTCAGTATCGATAAACTTTAAGCAAAGGTGGAGGCGGGGCTTCAGGGCTCTGCAGACTCTGAACGGGCACACAATACAAACTGCAGTTCAATTAGAATTTTCTCAAAACTTCTTTATTCAAATAAGCGTGGGCATTTTAAAGATACGTTCACAGACATGTAATTGCATGGATGCATCATCTATACATTTAAATACAAAATATAGTAGATAAATACTTTAGAACTAGGACTACAAAGACACATTTAGGTATTTTGGGACAGTACGCAGCTACAGTCTAACGGACAAAACAGTACATGTTTGATCAAAAACTGAAAACTGTATGAACTTAATATTTAATTGTCTTTGGAATAACCACTTTATCATGACTGTTAACTGAAATGCATCGTCAGACTGCAGACGTCTTAAATATAACATATAATATATGTTTATTTGTGTGTATTTAACTCCTGTTGTTCTGCAAGAAGTCTATGAGAGTCTTATTGTACTCCGCCACTTGTTGAGAGACGTTCGCGGCCACCGAGGCGTAGTCGCTCTCCTGAGATTTAGAGGCGATGACTGATCCGCCAATTCAGGAAAAATAAAATGCTGTGACCAACAGTTGGCTTTTACAGGAACCAATCACATATCAGAACTCTTATCTTTGAAAGCCATGGTCTGTCGGCACTTTAACAAGATTAAAAAAGTAAAAAATGAAGAAAAAAGACACGAGGATTTTAGAAGGATACACTCTTTCATCACAAAGTTGTTCTGCTCCAAGTGTTGCCATTTCCTCTCAAGGTTAGCCAGCTAAAACAAAAAGCACAAAGACACCCCCGACACATGCACAAAGTCAGTCTCCAGCACAATAATACAGCTCATAACAACGTAAAAGGATTGGATCGCCTTGATATAATAATAATAATAATAATAATAATAATAATAATAATAATGTGTACAATAAATTAAATCTGGTAGACATTAAACAGAAACAAATGGCATGCACTTAAACATGTCGATAGCTACAGTTGTGCTACAGCCTGGTGATGTGAAAGGCTCTGACCTGAGCGTGAGTCTCGTTTTCTTGCAGCGTGGTCTTCAGAGCTTCATATTTCTGGTTAATTTCCTCCAGCAGCTGTCTGAATGAATCCCGTCGCTGAGTCAGCGATACGCGGTCCTCCTGCAGTCTCTGCACCGGAGCAACACACATTTGGTTAGCCTGCCGTTCAGCTGTCGTCAGCGCAACAGAATCAGATAGTTGCGTTACATTAATCAACAGTAGAAGATCCGCACTGACATCTGAAAACTGCAAATAAATAAGCCGCCTCGAAAAACATGTGGAGCATGTGGAGCACGTGGCTGCATGCAGCGCTGCCACTTTCTCAGTTCCTGCTACTCTTGTTACCTTTTTCTTCTCCTCCGCTGTGTGCCTCAGGGCGTCCAGGTCTCGGTAGGTGAGCAGCTCAGACTCCATGGTACTGACGCGCTCCTGCAGGGTGCTGAGCTCACCCGTGATCTTCCCCTCCAGCTGCTGCACCTTCTCCAGGTCCTGCTGCAGACGCTGGGACTCTGGGGGTGAGGGGGGGCATGAGTGAGCACAAGAGTGAGTGTGAGTGTGAGTGTGTGTGTGTGTGTGTGTCTTACCAGTCGTCAGTCCCCTGGCAGTGCTCTCTGATTGGACCACCTCCGTCTCCTTACTGACCAGCACCTCCTGCATGTTCCTCAGCTCACTGGCGGTCACTGTATCCACCTGATGCAGCCGCAACATGTTCTACAAGCACACCGATAGATAGACACTCTTAGCCTTCTCCATGTCTCCTTACCCTCCTTTCCTTCCCTTCCCCCCCCTTCTTCCTCACCCTGCTGCAGTGCTCCAGGAGGGAGACGATGTTCTCCTGACTCAGGGTAATCTTGTCCTGGTCTTGAGCCCTGGACTCCTCGAATGACTCCAGGTACCCTGGAGCACCGGAAGGAGTGTGTTACTACTCGCTGCACCGGATTATATACTGATGCTCATATATCAGGACTCATCATGATCTGAAAGGATGCTGACTGCACCACCTGGTGGTATTTTCCAAAACGGCAGTGCAAAGTGTGTTCTTACACATTATATTAATTTAATATACAGAACATACAGTATAACCTCTCATTACTTTGCTATGAATATCTTTATTATTCATAACTGTTCCTCAGAGACCATTAACCTAGGTTCTGCTAAATATTGGAAAGCATCAATAGTCACACCCACAGTAGTGACACATAATTCATATCAGGTACTGAGTAAATCATGCTGTGATTTGTTATATTGTTACTATGATCCTCAGGTTTACTCATATAAACTGACAAATGTTCAACTTACGGTTAATTTCCTCCTCTTTCCTCTTCAGCTCTTTGTATTTCTGCTGACACTCCCCTTATGGACGGATAAAAAAACACTATTATACATATAATAAAATGATTATCAAAATGCACACTTCATTAGGTAGCTCTGTCGTAGACTTTGTGTGTACGAGTTTGGTAATATGCCCAAAGAAAGGCAATAAATCAACAATTTTGATATTTTTCAAAAGCATATATTCGGGGGAAAAACCATTGCGATAGAGAAATGAAAAGTTGAACGCTGCCAGTGTTACCCTGAGCTTCCTCTGAGTCCTGCTCCAGCTGCCGGACCTCCTCTGTGATTTGTCCCATCCTGTCCCTGATCTCTGTCAGCCTGAACACACAGACATCATGACGCAGAGGTTTATAATCAAGTTACTGTGAGGTCAAAGGCGCAGGGTGAGTTACAAAACACATGTATACATAAGCTATCTTAATGAGTTGATCAGGTTACATTAATATGAAACTCTTTGTTTCAGCAAGTTGTTCTCCCTCTAACTTCCAAGTGGATCTTTATATGAGGGCCAACTACTTCCCAACTTCATTCTTGACTTAATTCAAGTAATTTATAGAATAAGAACTCAGAGTTTCATGCTTGGACTTCGAATTCAAGTAAAAATTTGATTTAAATGAAACCTTAAAAAGAAACGTTTTGGTGCAACAATACATACTGTCTCTCCATGCTGGCGATTTCCTGGTTGTCTTCCTTCACCTGGAAAACAGAACGGCAGCTTAAATGGTTTCTTTCCAAAGCGACTGCTGCAGTCAGTGCATGACAGTCTGTCTCCAAAAAATAATTCATCTGATCTCAAACGTGTCTGGTTTCTGCGGCTTTTAACCTCAAAGTGACTTTCTGTCAAACCCACATGATTATTTTATATTATTTTTATGAACACAGCCGATATCAGCTTAATAAAACATTGTTGCTGCTCGTTGACGCTGACCTGTTTGAATAATTGCTCCCTCTCCTCCTGGGGGGAGCCCAGGCTCTTGTGCTCCGCCTCCATGGCGTCACGCTTCGCCTGCAGCACCGACAGAGTGTCGTGAAGCCGAACCACTTCCTGCTTTATGTGTGAGTGGGCCAGCTCCTGCACAGAGGAGGTAAGGAAGGAGAGTTCATACTCCTGCTGCTGCTGTGGTTAAGTGGACTGCATTTATACAGCAACCTGTCACCTGAACAGACAAAGTGCTTCACACACATCATGTATGAATACATCAATGATCAGTCATCGTCGGGACTAAAATAAAACTAGGAGTACATACAAACTATTAACTTGATCAAATAAGATATGATCATCAAGGCAATCGTTCTTAAAATACTACTGGAAAAGGCAGAACTCCAATTGGTGGCTGTGTTTTAAGTCCACTGACTTAAAACACAGCCACCAATAAAATGGTCCCGTACTTGTATAGCGCTTTTCTAGTCTTCCAACAACTCAAAGCGCTTTAACACTACATGACATCATTCACCCATTCACACACTGATGAGACGAGCTACCATGCAAGGTGCCACATCAGATTATCAACCACTATTCATACACCGTAGGCGCAGCTATGGAAGCAATTTAGGGTTAAGTGTCTTGCTCAAGGACACATCGACATGGGCTAGCGGAGCCGGGGATCGAGCCGCCGATGCTCTGATTGAAGGACGACCCTGCTCACCACTGAGCCACAGTCGCCCAGTAAGCAACTGAATAAAATAACACTCTATCTCAGAGAAATCACAGACTATTCCTTTATACGTCAAGGTAGTCCTCAAAACTATTTGTTAAATGTGCAAATGTTCATATATAAATACCATATAATTGTGGGAAATCATTTTCTGGACCCCACCCAGACTGAAAAGCTATTTGCATTTACTTCACATGTGCACTTTCCTACTTCTTTTCCACTGCCTCTCTCCTCTTTTGGTTCCATATCGTTTTGCCAATCACTCCGTCCCCCTCCCTACGGTGGCCTTCAGGGTTCATGTGAGCAGTATGTAGATATGAAGCGCTCATGCAAAGGCAACGGCAACTCACTGATTCTTAGTTTCGCCCTAAATCCTACACACTGCTCCTTTAAATAATGATTTAGGTTTCCTTAAAGGCCTATGGTCTCTATTGATCTGCCATATGCCCGTGACATAACTCTATGTGCTCCAAGCTAAACCTGGCTGGAAAACCTCTAGAAAAAGATAGTTAATTATTATTTGTTAATCAGTCCATCCAGGTCCAGGTTATGTTTACTGATTAATTAATGACATAATTAGGAATGATGTGCAGGTGTTAAATGACATTCTTCGTGGTATTAAATATGTCTTAAATGTAGGTTGGTGAACGCTGCCTTGATCATCCCCCATCTTTTGAATCCAACTCACAGCGTCGTAGTCCTCCTTCCTGGTACTCAGGATGTCCAGCTCCTCCTGGAGAACAGTTAGCTCCTACAACAATAAATACAGAGGATGCAAGGAGAAGATGAGGAGAAGGACATCAAGCACATTTATTTCACGTGGTGCAAAAGACAGTGTGAAACTACAGCATGAGTAATATTAACCAACTATCACTGCAGTACCATGGAAACATTATGCTCTTTAAAGAATCACCCTTCCGGTATTTGTTCATTTATTTAGGGGGCGTTGAAAGAACAACTCTAATTTCTTAGATTTGGACCGGGACCTGGATCTAGAACGAGACGGGGACTCAAGTTCAATCACCGGCAGAGTGCACTGCCATGGCAGTATCATGCAGACATTACGCTGATACTTCATACGAGAAAAGGAGCAGGATCACGACAATATTAAGCTAAAACCACATTAATACCTGGAGCAGTTCCTCATTGGCTGTTGTCATGGTGAAATACTTCTCTTGCTTCGCGGCCGGCATCGCCTGGACGACCTCCTCCGCCACGTGCCGCTCCCTCCTGATCTCTTCCTCCATCGCCCTGATGGCCTCCTCTCTTCTGCATAACAAACAGGGTGGAAGAGTTTTGTTTAATGTTTACGTTATTTAGATTATGGCATGTGACAGAGGTCCTAGGCCACAATAAAGAAAGGATGCAGAGAGGAAAGAGGAGACGGTAAATGTATATTTAGTATATCACTGCTTCCTTTACCTTGTCCTCCTTTCCTTAGTTAATCTTCTTGTCTGTCTCATTTCCTTAAATCCCTCTTGCTTTCTTTCAAAGTACACTACTACCTTCTCTCTTCTCCTTCACATTATTCAAACCCCCTTTATATCCTTCTCCTTTGCTTTTTTATACTCTGTTTCAGCCATCTTTAATAACTTTCACAGTTTTGAAATACTTTAATTGTCAATAGCTACCAATCCTATTTATTAAATTGCTGTATTATCTACATTTTGAGATGTTCAACAAAGCTGAAATATACTTCTAACCAAAGTAAGAAGGAAAGGAGGCGTGACTTCATCCAACAGAAATGTTTAGTGAGCAGAAACAATGTGTGTCAGCATACAGGTTTTACGACAGGGAACAAAGTTCATCTGTTCAGCGAGCTGCATCACAGCAACAGGTTCATCTACCTGCCTCTGGAAGTACAGGTAAGTGTCTTCAGTTGTTATTCAGTTATAGAGAATAGTGACAGAAAGGACAGAATACACTTGGCGCCCGGGACGAGAAATATTATGTTAAAAGAAACACAGTAGGGACAGCGACAGACTACTGCATGCAGGTTGAAGGTTATTCAGCTGACAAATACAAAAGGTGCGCTTGTTCTTCGCTGAACTTCCGTTCCAGGAAGTTCAAGGTGTTTGCTTTCTCCAACAGGTGTCAGGAACTAAGACTTACTCGAGTCATTGAGTTCTCTTTTTTTAAAAGGACATAACACAGAGATTTTATATATGTATATATATATATATATATATATATATATATATATATATATACATATATACACACACACACACACACACACACACACACACACACACACACACACATATATATACACACATACACACACACACACACAGGACTCTGATCTCAAGTTTTACGCTGAAAGTTTTACGCTGAAACACGCAAGGAGATTAGTAACTCCATTTTATGTGTATAAGTGGTAATGAAAACCTCATGCCCGGGTCATAGTTTGATTCATGTTCTATGCAACGTCCAGTCTCAAGTTATAAGTTTACATGAGAGTTTTTATACTAATGTGAGAGTACAAATCTACAAGGTCTCCAAGTTAATAAAGAAAATTGAAGGATTTCAAAAGTATGTCATTTTCACGAGGATGAAAGAGCGCCTTTAAAAAGTGCAGCGTGGCCAGAACTCAAGTTTCAAACATTCCAAAACTCAACTAACGTTCACAGCATGTGAAGAGGTTACAATGTTGATGTTATGTCCAAGACGGCCATGTATTCTGTTGCAGAGCTATAATTAGCATGCTAATGCCCCGAGCCGTCCTGTCTTGTTATCCAGCTTGTGAGGCCTCTGCAGCGTCCGGTCTGTCCTCAGCATGAGAGGACGAAGCAGTAGAGCGTCGAAGGTTTTCTTGTTTTTGCCACTTTGGATTTAATCCAATTAACCAACTATCAAAGCGTACAAGGACCGTACAGCCAACTATAGGCCTCCCCTGAAGATAATAACATCTTGTTGTTTTGACGGGCCCTGCTGTCAGTTCGTTTTTTACAGTGATGACTGTAAATGTACATTCTCCTCTACTACCAGTAGTAGAGGAGAAATACTTTAACGTGGCCCAGTGTTTACAGTAACATTACACATTCATATTAAAACCTATGAGACAAACACAAATTAGAGAGCTGAATATGTGGCGTAGCTAAAAGTTAGGTTTCACCCGTGAAGCTGAACTCAAAGTGATCATGGAGGCAACTCAAAGGAAGGTTGGTGTGAATGCTCAGAGCTCAGACTGTGTGGGCTAACAGACTGAATCACTCAGCATCCCAGGTAAAGCAGAGGAGACTATTCTCCAAACAAAGTACGGATCAACCGGAGTGTTTTCTGTTTTCTCAGGGTGGGACAATGGAGGGGGGGCGGCTCACTCTTCTCCTGCTGAGCATGACTTCACTGGTAGCAATGACTATATATGGAAGTAATGCTGAGGTTGTGGGAGAGGATCTACTGGTAGGACATTTTCTATTATTAGTTTGATTTTTTTAATGAATTTTTAATTCATCCACACGATGATGATTCATCTGTATGTATTTATTCAGATCGTTCATCTGTTGTAATAAATAAATAAACCATCCATCCGTCAGCAGGTGAAGAACTTGAGCGTCATTCCTCATAGTTGCAACGGTTCCTCCGTCACTAAACTGGTGCTTGAGGAGAGCCTGATTACTCTGAATGAGACCGACAGACGAGCCCTGGCTAGTTATCCCAGACTGGTAGAACTCCACCTGGACGGTAACCTGGTGACCAGTATACCAGCCGAGTACTTCTCTGTGGTACCACAACTCAGAGTGCTGTCTCTGTCCAGGAACAAAATCAGCAGGTAAATACACGCCGACTTCCATTCTACTTCTGGTTTTAAACACGCTTTGAGCACACTGTAAAGGTTGTTGGGCTAAGATGTGAGTATGCATGAAATGCACTAGATTTGTTAGGTTCAAAGTGCTACTATTGTCACATCGGATCAAACTTAAGTGTGTTGCATTTGTGCTGCTCTAGACGTTTGAAATGAGGCTAAATGTTTGTTACTGACTAGCCAGGAGGGTGAGTGCATCACTGCTATGAGTATGACAGCATTTGTACTTCCACTGTACAATAATTACTGCATCACTACTGGGTGCTACTGCAGCCTGGACCCAGAGTCTTTCTCTGGCCTAGACAACTTGACCAGACTGGACCTGTCCCACAACCTGCTGACAAGTCTCCAGACACAGCTGCTCAGGCGGTTGACTAATCTGCAGGTAACCCCCCCCCCCCGGGATATTCTGGAGCCATTTGCCTTGTTCCAGGTAATTATTAGTCCATTAACCTCCCCCTGTCTGGTCTTATTAGGTGCTGAAGCTACAAGGAAACCCCTGGAACTGCTCCTGTCCGCTGCTGAGCAGCATTGCTGAGGTCAAAGCAGCCGGACTTTCCCTTGGTAAACATGCAATTTCCTTTCTGCAATTTTAAAGTTTCAGTATTAGAGCCGGCATGTGACCCTCAGCCACTCAGAGGGCCTGATCTGATCGGAGAACATTGATCTCCTCAACGCCTTAGAATAGCCCCTTTAAGTGTTTCCCAACCTAGTAAACTGATTGTATGTATATGAGACGATGGTTAAAATGTTACAATGTTGTGCTTATTCAAATAAATAAATAAAAATTGCTGACAGATTAATGCAAAGGGGTGCACGTTTGAAAGCGGCATAAGTGAATGCTCATTTCTGAAATGACTGTGTGGCTCTACAGGGGTGGAACACATCACCTGTGCTTCCCCAGAAAAGCAAGCTGGAAGAGATCTTTTGCAGGCTACAGCTGTGTGTTACCCATCACCACCACCCATCTTCACGGCAGACCCACAGAAACCAAACTCTACGAATTCTTTGGGCTCATCCACTATGCTGCAGACCACACCGATGTCAAGCCAGAAACGCATCATCGACAAAGGTACGACTACGAGAGATGTGGGTCATTTGACCTATTTTCCTGTCCTTTAGCGTCTCTTCTGCTGTACAAATAGAACATAACAAGCTTAACAGACTGGTCTCCCCTCCCTGTCTCCATCCTGGTCCAATCCAACTAGACCAGACCCCTGTGCTCGGCAACACGTGGAAGTTCGCGGCATGTGTTGCAGCCTTGGCCCTGACCACCTCCGTGCTCATCGTGTGTGCCATAAAGGGGCCTTCCCTGTACAAGCTCTTCCACAACTACCGTCATCGCCGGCTGCGCCAAGAGGAGGAGGACGACGTTGTGTCGACAGTCTTCTCGAAGACCGGGAGATACGTGAACCATCAGACATTCACCTTCACACAAGAGCATGGGCAGATAGAGGAGGAGGAGGAGGAGGAGGAGGATGGGTACTTTGAGGATCCATACGTCAGGAGCGAAGAAAACCATGCGGGAGGGGAGACTTCAGCACAGCCGTGAAGGGGCTGGTGAACCGCTGACAAGACGAGGAGGAAGCCGCTATTGTGTCTACTCTCAAAACCGAAACTTTTTTAAGCTACTCATCGTCTTTAGAGATCACCGCATTAATTTGTTGATTTGTGTCAACATTCTACAGATCAACTGTCTAATTGTAAAATGCTGCTAACGTTGCTGAAACACATGGCATCAAAACAATAAATACATTTCCTGAATTGATTATTCATTAAAAGATAATGAAATACAAGCAGCGTGTTCTTTTTCACGCTTTCTTCAATTACCATTTCAATTTAAAGAGTTACCATTGACTACATTTGTGTGCATTTGTATTTCCTTTTTTTGCTCTTATTCCGATAGAGACTATATTCCCATGAAGCTGTTTACATGTCTAATAAGGATGAATGTATTACAATAATAACAGTGGGATTTCTTTCAACGTTTTCCACCGGTGGCCGACTTGTTCGACCGTGCGAACACAGCCCTTCATTCCTTCACAATCTTAAAACGGTCGGCATTGCAATATTTGGCTAATTGGTTTGTGCACAACACACAGAGCAAGAGGCCATGTGCTGGGGTAAAAAAAAACTATTATATAATATATTATCGCCATATCCCACATGTCTAAACCATAAAATGCTGCGTTCAGAATAAGGCTCAATATATACAAACGGAGTAAAAATATTGGTTGAATATTAGTGTGCATGCACACATAGCCATTGTGTGCATAGAAAAGCCAACATTAAATATAAGCTTAAAAGCATAATTCCCAAACATTGATCTTTACCCAGTGATCTCAAGCAGTAACTGTGTTGTTGAGAACAGCCGGCAATAACCACAATTAAACGTCCACCAGGTACTTACTCTCTCCTCTCAGTGAAGATGCTGTCAATGCTTTCAGCCTCGCTGTCATTGTGGGCTTTCAACTGGGAGGGGAGAGAGGAAGGAAAACCAAAAGGAATGAACGGGCGTTCTCATTATATTCAAAACAAGGAACAGTCTGTCTGCTTTTTAACCCACATCATCCCACGTGTCACACCTTTGACTTCTCTTGAAGCAGGAGGTCCGAACAGTTACCATATCCACCGCTGACATGGTGTACTTACAATGTTGTAGTCGTTGATCATTTCCTCCATCTCGGTGTTGGTGTTGAGCTTGTCCACCAGCTGGAAACCCCAAAAGAAAATGTTCAAACAATTAGGCTACATCAATGGGATTATTTCCTGCATTTTTTAGCTAATCTATCGGTGTTTGTATTCTCTATATTCACTCACTATACGTCAAAACTACACAAAGTGTAAGACTATTTGTTTTTGCAAGTGGTTTGGTTGCTTGTCATATCCAGGATGTAGGAGCTGAATATTATTTTCCAGTGTCTACTCATTGAAAATAATCATCGACACTAGCTATAACTTTACTAGTTTGAAGTAATTTACCATGTTGTAGTCAGCAAGCTGGCCGAGGAGATCCTTAATCTCTGTAGCCACGCCTTCGGCTCTAAAAAAGGGGGGAAAAATGTTAGTTTGTTTTTGTTTCATGCCGTAATACCACTGTTCATTATAATATTAATTAATACTATAATTGATTCTATTCAAGAACCCTCTTGAAGCCCTCGAGCTGTACTAAATGCCTTTTTCTTTTACATTCAAAGCCTCTACTTGGGTTTTTGAATGACGCTTGTAATAGTCGCGGAGTGTTTCTTCTTATATTTATGAATATGTGTGGCTGTGGAATGCAGTAGATCTAAATCAAATCAATGTAGATCTAAATCAAATAAAAGAACATGATCTGTTTCTTTTTCTTCTTCTTTTTTTACAGATGCACAGCGAGGCACTAACTTGAAAAAAAACCACTCACCTCTTCTCGTAGGAGAGATAAACTGAATTCTCCTGGTTGTAGTTGTCAATCTCTTTGTGCAGTTTGCTGGTCTCTGTGGTTAACTCGTTGATCTTACTCCTAACAGCACAACAAGAAAAACGTACCAACAGGGTGTTTAAGCAAAGGTTGCCCTGCTGGAAACTACCAATAAGGGCTGACATGTTTTACTCAACAATTTAGATGGTGACAGTAGAACTAATAGCAGCATGTATTACCTAAGAAGGCCCAAGTAGTAGGATTTATCCAGAATCTGTCTCTGAGGTCCTTGTGGGGTGGAAGGAGGAAAGAGGAGGATGAGAGAAAGAGAGGTGAGACTTAATATATGTTGGCTCACTCAAAGTGTCTGCCCTGACATAAAACCATAAAAATAAAGATCTATCTCTTCAAAAAAAGTGCCAGCTGGCGCCACTTCAGACTAACCTTTCATGCCAGTCTTCATGCCACTGAGCCCCTGCTGGGTCACAGGCCTGTCCGTCACTTTGATCTGTGCCGAAAGGACTCCAGTGGTGGCGATGGGGCCCCTCATACCAGGATGGCCGCTTGTACCTGGAACCATCTGGATTGAGATTAGAGAATACAACTCCATGAGACCTGGTTTCCACCCCCTCGTCTGAAGAAAGCTACAGTGTTAAAAGTTACAGCTGGTCACCAACCATTTAAAGCTAGTCTTATATGCTGATAGGCTAATAACAGCCAGATCACAAACACAAGCACAAACCTTCCTTGATCTAAAAGTAGTTTGTGTGAGGGTTACATTTGTTAACAGGTGGGAAGCTAAAACGCATCGAAGCTGTAGGTGACTTACCCCAGTTGCAACACGGATAGCTGTAGGTGGAGGTCGGACAGCAGTCGTGGGTCTTCCAGCGCCAGGCACCACAGATCCACTGCGGCTCAATGGGCGGCCAATGCTGGAGGGAGGCCGCTGACTCGCCATGCTGCCTAGAGCCAGTATAACATATTAACATATATAGTTAACAGTAACAAATCAAATATGTGTTGCTGATGGGTGGAAATAAAACCATACAGCCTAAAGGTGCTGCCACAGCAAAGTCCCTGTTAGTAGTGTCTGCTTGGTGAGACTCACATTGTGTCATGTCCGGCACACAGAATCAGATCATTCTCTTTGCATCTGAGGAGACTCCTCTACTTTGATATGTGTGCACATTGTTTTATGATAAGGGGCAACACCAGTGGTGTATAGTAACGAAGTAGAAATACTTCGTTACTGTACTTAAGTAGTTTTTGGGGATATCTGTACTCTACTTTACTATTTATATTTCTGTTTACTTTTACTTTTACTTCACTACATTTTGTAAAGAAAAATGATACTTTTACTCCGATACATTTCTCCTGAAACCTTAGTTACTCGCTACAAAATCAAATCTATCTTTAGAAAAAGAAAAAAAAACATCGGGGACTGTGGTGGAACACAGACTCCACCAAGCAGGTTTTGCGAATCACAATATTCTGCATTAGCCCTCTCCATCCTCTAGTCCAGCGCTCCCAAACCTTTATGCGTCACGGACCGGTTACGTGAAGACAATATTTTCATGGACCGGGTCCGACCTCGGAGAGACGGGAGACAACGACACCCGACGTGTGTTCGTTATGTCCAGTCTACTCCTAACTAAACCTTTAGTCCAGTCTACTGCTTAACTTATAACCCGCTGCACAAAGACAGCGATGTTGAAATGGAAGCAGGTGTTCATGCTTTTTTGGCGATCTCAGGATACTCTGCCTTGGTTTCCAGATCACCGACAGAGTTGTAACAGACTTACGTTTCATTTTTAGAGTAACGTAACATCTTGACATGTGTCAAGAGATTCCGTCTGAGGTTACCACAGACGGATGTATGCGGTCATTTTTCACAATAAAACATCTTTCCGGCCTTGATTTTTTTTAATTTAATTGAAATGTTTCATTCATTCTTTCTGTGGCCCGGTACCAAGAGACCCACAGACCGGTACCAAGAGACCCACGGCGGGCAGAATGAGCATACTTATAACCACACTGTTACAAGTCCTTCATAGTGTCATATTGCTTTTTGGAGAATTATGATGATAAGTTCATAGTAGATGCAAAAGTATACTTAGGTACAATATATTATGTTGAACATAATATATATGGATGGATCACAGCCAACCCAGTTATTGTATCAACACAACTCCTGGTCCTTGGTCACGGTGACCACAGCACTTAAAAGAATAAACTTCATAATTCTCAAAATTCTGACCCTTTGCTTTTTTATTAAATGTACTTGTACTTTTACTTTCAATACTTAAGTACATTTTATATCAGAAAAATACTTTTGATACTTAAGTACAGACAATATCAGATACTTTAAGACTTTTACTCAAGTAGTATTTTAATAGGTGACTTTTACTTTTACTGGAGTAATTTTCCAGTAAGGTATCTTTACTTTTACTCAAGTACGGCTTTTGGGTACTTTATACACCACTGGGCAACACTCACCTGACACTAAAACAATGTGTTGAGGCTTGTGAACCAAAATCAGTCTCACACAAAGTTATAAAACAGGCTTCCTGTGCCGGTGTGAGGTCCCGGGACAGAGGATGTCCTATGTGTACAGATTGTACAGCCCTCTGAGACAAATTTAAATTTGTGATTTGGGGCTCTACAAAATAAATTGAATTGGTCTATCCTATAGCTGTGTGTTTTTGTAGTACCTATGTGCTTTACGTTGCTGATAGTTCTCTTCAAACACATTCAAAAGGACGAAAGCTTACAATAAAAGCCAAGAGGTAGAATACAATAATCAAGTACCGTTAGCTGCCTACATGTTTGTTATGACTGAAACGTTACTGACTTCATAATTAACGACCGACGGCGTTAGCGTTAGCTATGTAGCGTTAAGGCCAGGAAAAGGTTGACGTCGTCTGTCCGACTTAATGTAACGTGAACTAGAGCTAAACGCTCTGTATTTACCCGACGCTAGCCGTTAGCTACATTAGTCAGAGCTAACGTAACTCTAGCGCTACCCGTTCCCCCTCGACAGCACGAGTAAGCTAAGCTAGCAAGTGTTTCGTACCTTAAACCGAACTCCTTCTTGCTTCTCGGTCCTTTTCTTCCACAGTAGATGTTTTAAATGTTTCAACCGGAAAACGCTGTTTCGTTAGCAAGTTTACTTGAAGGGGAAAAAGAGAGAAGATGTAAATGAACGCTAAAACCTTAAACGATAGCTAACTAGCTAGAGCCAGCAACCCGAGATTATGTTGACGTTGCCCTAGTAACGGTCTTCTTCTCCTGATATGCAGCAGACGGGTAGCTAGCTGGAAAGTGTGTTGCTGCCCCCAGTGGCCAACATTGGAATTAGAGGCAGACCACATACCCGGGTCGCTGAGTTCTTCTATGTAGTGAGGCTGTCTCCTTTGTTTGAGTGGATTCTGGGATGCACTTTATGATTGTATAACATCTGTGTATAATAAACTGTAATTGTATTGTGAGTAATGCATAACATGTGTGCACACCAATCCTTTGGACAATATAAGAATGGCAGGAGGAACAAAAATAGTGTTATACAACTAATAAGATGCTTAAGATCCAATATTATACTCTTGTCTAGTTTAAAAAAAAAGTGCTGTATATAAAAAACAAAACGGCTCAAAAAAACCTAAGTTTATCTGAGTTGATTACTAACAACGGAATGCAGTTCATCACGGAGTGGGAGGGTGTAGGGTATGATCTCTAATAAAAGCTCTGAAACATAATGGTACAAAGCCAACACTTCCGTGTGCTGCTGATTGATTACAATCACATTACAACTTGAGATGTGAGACTGAACTTTAGAGACTATGTGAACAAGCCACCAGTTTACAAGCTCATTTGAAACCAATTAAAAGCTGAAGTCGACGGCCGGTGGGTTCCCAGATTGCATTGCGGCAAATGCTTTCCGCCTCTTTTTACCGTCTACCTGCATTCATCCAAAGCCTGCTCCAAAGTGATACTACTGGAGTGATATAAATGGAAACCAGATACCAAAATCTTGTCCGATTGCATTCGGCATATGAATACAGAAGTTTATAGAGAAAAGAAAAAAATGCAAAGCACAATAATGTTGCAATAGTGGGATACGTTTTTATTTTTTGTCCAGTGCTTTTAGGGCTAGTTTAAAAGCTAAGCCTGGCCTCACATACTTCATAGTATACTTCATAGTATGTACCCTGCAGTTTTTATGAGTTTTTTCTTTATAGTTAGGACTAGTGCAGAGCTCGTTCTGGGGCGTGGCCGTTCAGAGTGGGACTGAACTCTGTTTGCTGGTTTATTCAAAGTTCCACAGGGAACGCCCTTGGGCCCCCAGAAATAGTCCGAAACAGAAAAAGGTCAAACACAAACGAGAGTTTTAGTCCATTTTTATTTCATGTTCAATAATCACATCACTAATTAACAAGTAATCACAATAAACACTATTTTTTTCCAAACCAAAAAAATAAAAGTAAAATGAATGAAGGGAAAAAACAACAACAAAAACAAACAGCACAAAAAAAAAAATAACAATGAGGTTCTGCAAATGACACAGTAAGTCTACCTAACACATCCCGATGTTGTTTTTCAGCATGCTCTGTTTGTTAGTGAGTGTGACTCTTGCATGAGTGCAGCGGCGGCAGAAGAAGCTCTAAGAGGGTAGATTACCGAGGAGCATTTATTACACAAGCTAAACCTCACTACTACGGTTATTACCCTCAGACAAGGATGCGTTGGGTCACGATGTGTGCGACGCCCCCGTGTGTAGCGGCCAACATGTTTAATATGCATTACTGCAAACGAACACGCCTACACATCGACCTCTGCACTTGAGGGTCTCGCTTGAACAAAATATTCCCTTTGTCTCACCCCCACGGAGAGGTTTACCAGGTAGTCCGAACATTATCCTCATCTCTTAAGACTGGGCTTCAACAGTGGAAAGGAATCAAGCTCTACTTCCGCCAGTTCAACATTTCTAAGATGGAGCTGCTGTTACAGCGCTTTAAATAAAATCCGATTTTGAAGACTTTCTAAGTGTTGTAATGGGGTTCAAATCTCCTTGCGGAGGAACTTCAGGGACACGGTTTGTGTCGCAAATCAAAAGTATCGTCCGTCCGGCACGACCACGACGAGGCGCCGCGAACACGACGATAAACACATATACAAAAGTGTTGCGTCTTTAGCACAATATATCTCAAAAGACATTCTTTCACTTCAGAGGCGCCTTTCTGATGAAAAAGGCAGACCTTTTCAATTGTGTCATGCTAATAATCAGAATAATAGCCGTAATAAAAACACCTCCCCCAGAACCATTAAAGGGGCCTGGACATGAAAGCTGTTTTGAACTCCCAACTGATGCTGCTGCCGTACTGTCTGTTGTTCTTTTTCTAGGGCCATGGAGAGTGCATCGACAATAAAATATCTATTTACATCCGTGTGCAATCTCACAAGAAGCGGTGAGTAAAAACTCTGGAGCTAAACCGTGGTCGGGGTCAGGCACGAGGAGTGAATGGAGCTATGCGACAGCCGCGGGACAAACAAAGCGATTCGACTTTTTGATGACAGCTGCACTTTTTCACAACACTCGATCCTCAACCGGCAGAAAGGGAACTCAACGTCTGCATATGTGAATCGTTCCCACTTTCAGAAGACATGAATTTATTGCCTATTTTGTCTAAAAACCTGCATCGATCTAAAAAGGCTTTTTCTCTCTCTTCTATTTCATAACATTTTTAAAGGATTCCAATATGAAACTAAATTGTGACTGGATCTGAATCTAACTGTTTCATGATTGAATAGTAATGAGGGCACTGTAATTCAGTTTATTGCTCTATTCATGTCATCGCGCAAAATGTCATTCATTAAGCTACTTAACCACGTGTTCAAACGTGTAATCAAATAGCAACACTCCATCACAGTGAGCCCTCTTGGAGATATTAAAGCATTAAGGTGCAATTTAGTTCCGTCAAAGCTTCTTTAGGGATCATTGCCAAAGTGACCATTTGAACAGGAAACGTCAGGAGTGTTCCAGGTCGTCTTCTATAGATGACCTGGAACACTCCGGTCAACGGAGCTTTGGTCTTCAAACGCAATTGTAAATAAGTCATTTCTGCAAAGGCGTTCGGCATTATCACACTCGCTTTTCGTTACTCAACATAATTGTAGTTAAAATGAAGAAACCCAAAGAAAACGGTGAGATTGATAATCTTTCAGATGTTAGAACTGTGTTCTACTTAGTTTAAGTCTCGTACAGCTGCCCGTGTTTAGAGAATATTAAACATGTGAGACCTTTGTCTTCCTTCTGTTAAAAGGGAACAACAAGCGGCGAGCCCACAGAGAATAGTTCCCCTTCGGGTCCACAGCGCATTCTACCACCTTTCAGCTCATTGTTTTGGTTTTACAGGACACAGCTTCACTGATTTTGGTTCAGTCTCAACACCTGTCATTAACACACGTTCCAAAAGTACATAGTATGCTCCCTCCTTGGCACCAAACATCAGCCGGACAAAGAGACTCATATTTCCCTCAGGAGTTGGTGGGCACCAAGCCGGATGAGGGGGAATATTGGATTTACTCATGCTACTCTGTGTCTCCTGGATGTGGATGCACATCCACGTAATAACAGCATAATATAGCTGTTATTACGTTTGCCTTAATAAGAGCTTATTTGGGCTGCTTTCCCACGTTAAGGTTTAGATTTTTTGGGGGGAAGACTTTCCTTTCCGTCCAAAGACAGAAGATGTCGTATGTTGTACAGATTGTAAACCATTCTGATATAAAAAATAAAGATTGAATTCCAAGTGGCCCCCACAACAAAATGATGCAGGTTTAAGATGTCCTTAAAAATGTGTTTTAGTTTTAGTAGCGAGACTGATATAAAAAAAATCCAGAAGATACCCAGCCCGTTTTTACGAAACTATACTTAGAACTGAGCGAGGAAGGGATGCAGTGATGGCTGACAAGGTAATATACTGGAGCAGAATCAATTTGAAGAAACTTTTTGTCATCTTTGTATGTCACTGTATACAAATCTGCAGCTAGCTACAAGCGGTAGAATTAATGAGGTGCAACAAGATCCATCAGAAACCAGCACTTCCTGTCCGTTGGTGGTAAAAGTCATAGTCCAGGATTGCCCCCGAGATATACGTATGGTACCAAACCACAATACACAGCGTTATGATGCACAAAGGCTGATATCATATCATCTGGCCATGCATTATAAAGGCAATTGGAGGCAACCGTTGAATACATTGCTACAAGAGAAGAGTTTAAAGCCACACCATGTTCTAATACTCCAACAATAATAAAATGTTAGAGACACACACATCAGAGATGTTTTTGTATTCAGCTACCGCCACACCACATGCTATATGCTACCACCACATGCTACCACAACCCTCATAGAGACGCCTGTAAAGGGACTACGCAACTCAAGGGAAAGTTGGATTTAACAGCTTCTCTACTTACCCTGTTCCATTTTTAATAAACTTCCAGGTTCCAACACGTGTTGAACGCCCTCTCCCCCATTGGAGCAACACCATGCCTCTCACTTTCTCCCTCCCTGTGAATATCTTTTTCTTTTTAAGTGTGTCTTGGTTTACAAAAAAACCTGTGCGTGATTCCAAAACGTTCTGAGTAATGTCGGAGTTAAAAGACCGCACGCTGTATTGCTCGCGCGGGAAGAAACGTACAATAAATAAATAAAACCTAAAATCAAGAAACTAGGAGGAACGAAAGAAGAAAACGAGAACGAGAGAGACAGAAATAATATCCGAACAAAACACCAAAGCTCATTTTTTACACAATTTGTCACTCGAACACACCATCACAAACACAGAGAATAAAGAGTTAAACAGCCTAAAATGGTTCAAACAGCCTACTTGTTGTCTAGCGTTGTTTTTTGTTTGTTTGTCAGCTTGTTTATGGTGAGTGATAGTGAGGGCAATGAAGCGGATGAGATGCACGATGAATTACTGTGATGTCACTGAAGCGGAGGCGAAGCGGTCATCGGGAAACAACCGGCCCCTGAAGTCACGAGGAAAAAGAGAAGCTATGCGTTTGACAGAAGCCGGGGGGGGTTTACCACGCTGGGATCACGGCTTACTGTGTGTGGAGGTGAGATGGTGCGAGAGGAGGGTGTCAGGGTCCGCCACCAGTCCGAGAGGAACCCACTGATTACAGCAACCAAATATATGAGAAAAAAAACCTTTTACTCCACATAGATTCCCAAGCTTAGTCTATACAGTCACTTCAGCCAAACATAGGGTGGGAGGGGTTGCTATAGCGCATGATGATGAGAGAGGAGGCATGATGACATGAAGTCGGTACCAGAACAGCTGGTTAAAAAATGTGCGACGACAGATTTAGGATGAAAGGGGCTCTCGGGCTCGATGGGAGGAAAGAAGGGAAGAGGAGCTGCTGTCGCCCCCCTGAAGAGGCATCAAAGAGGGGCAAAGGGGAGCTGACGGTTTGCTGAGGGAGACACTGCGGGGAGCCGGCGGGTAGTGGTGGTTGTGGTGTAGAGAATGGGAGGAGCCGTGTGGGCGGGGTCTGTTGTTGTCATTCGTCCCGGGGGGTCGGCCAGGTGATGATGTCGGCGTCGTGGTCCGTGCGAGAGCGAGCATTCTCGCGGAAGTTGAGCTTGAAAGACTCAATCTGCGGCAGAAAGGTTGAGAGAAGAAAAAAAAAAGAGGGAGGGGGAGGAGGTAAGGGAGAAAGAAAAAAACACAGGCAGGAGAAGGTGGGGAAGGGGAGGAGGTGATGTTGCGGGGGAGGTTGAGATGAGGAGGGCAGAGGGATAGAAGAATTAGATGCCTGCAAGATAAGAAGTTAGGAGACGACGGTGTGATCAGGTGCTTTGGACGGCAGACAACATGATGAGCACAGACAGACAGAGAGACGTATACTTTACGATACAGTATGCTACATTTCAGCTTGTTTCCCGGCAAAAAGGGTATCGCTTGGCTTCGTCAGCTTTTACCCGAGCATCCCGACAGCAGATGGGGCCGGCACGCACACACACACACAAACACACAAACGTACTTGTCTCTGGGATGCGTGAGTCCAGAGCCTGGGGCTCCCGGAGGCCCACACTCTCGCAGGCAGCACCCTCCTTCAGCCCGTTCTCCTGGGTGGCAGGGCTCCCTGTCAGTCCAAGCTCGGGGCCCGGGGCCGAGGTGCCACTCAGGTGGGTCCCGCTCCCTTCTGTCGTCTCCTGGGCCCCCTCAACCTAGAAACACAGAGTAGGCCATGTCAAGCGGGCATTAGATCAAAAAAATATGATCCATCTGTCAATCAAACTCTTGCAGAAGCCATTTGGGAGAAATATTCTCTCCAGTTCTGATAGAACTGATGCTATTGCAGCATCTCCACACACACACACACACACACACACACACACACACACACACACACACACACACACACACACACACACACACACACACACACACGGTATAGAGGTGTATGTGCGATTGAGTGAACATAAACTACAGTGTGTGTGTTCATGGTGATGAAGGAACATGTCACTGAGTCCAACAGTGTAGCTCATTGATGTGTTTGTAATAGTTCTTGGACAACAATGGAGCTCTATGGCACAGATTTGGATACATGTATGATACTTTAGTATCGCTGGTTTGGTCTTTTCATAGAATCTGACGACAGTAAGAATAATATAGAATATTGCCAGCCTTAAAAAGAAAGCACCTCTGCTAAACATAAAAGGACATGGAGCATGTTGTAAGGCTCTACACACATTTTCTAAAAACAGATTTCCGTGATCAAAAAGCAAAACAAAAAAAAGAGCAAAATGCTCTTCCGTACGGGTCATTGTTACCAGATGCTATTTTTATTTGTCCTTTCTATTATGTATCTTCACTCGGTTGGAGGCTGCAAGATGACAACTGGGAGTGAAAACGTGGAGCTGTGCATGTGAGTGAATGATGGGATCACGTGGTGATCATGAAACGCAGGTGAGCTGCCGGAGGCTGAGGCGGGACAGGTGACATCTTTTCTGATCAATTTGGCCCCCAAAAATGTCTCGTATTGCTGAACTCTCTGACCATCATGTCAACATCCTCTCTCTGCACGCCTATCTTCTCTCTAAATGTGCAGGACAGGAGCCGAGCTGCAGTTCTGCCCCGCGGGGAGGCATCTGCACAACAGCCGGACAAAAAGGTCAGGAGAAAGGGAGCCGGTTGCTTTGGGAGGGCTCGGGGCTGTAGATGGTTCATGACAGGCCGCCCAACCTTAACAGTGGTGGAACGACACAACTCACTGTCAATTACGTTTTTCAGATTTTTCAACTAATTATTATCTAATTTAGTCATGAATGTATAACGTTACAGAGAAATCCTTTGGCTTTGAGCTGTTCCTTTACTTAAGACCTTGAGTGACAATTAGTTCCTCATCCTGGGCAGCAGGTCACCGGCCAACACAAAACCCTGCAGAATGTACAGCTACATAAAAGCAACAATTGGAAACTCAGTGATTTTCAAAGTGTGAATCATCAGGGGTTCTGTGGAATAAATCATGTATAATAATCAGCACATCCTGAAAAGTCAACTTTAGACTGCTAATTTTAAATATCTGGATTTATGATACCAGCCTGGCCTTAGTATGGCTCTGCAGTCACTTCCAATGAACAGGGATATAACATCAACAGACAGAGTAACGTCTCACCTTGGCATCTCCTCCACCAGGCGAATGGCTCAGGTTGTCCACGGATCCCACTTTGGACTGAGCCTTTTCCCTGAAGCTCACTTTGTGGGACTCAATCTTCACGACGCCTCCGCCTGCAGCGCACACGGAAGGTTATTGATAACATACACACTGCGTGCATGGACACAAGCTCACATATCCACAAGCCCGTTTACAGTAAACCAGTTCATTATTTCATCAACTATTCTTCATTATCATAAATGTTTGACACCAGTGATAATGATATCCTAACTGATGCACTTGTGTAACCCTTGTGCCTCACTTAAAAAAAAAGTTGCTCTTGGAGGAAAAACATGTCTACATCAAAAATCATCACTCGCAAATATTCATTTATTTTCCAAATTTGTTATCTTTAAATGCCAGTTTGTTTATTTTTTACATATGCATGTATTTGGCTCTAGATTGAAACCCTGAGAATGGAATATATGGAATATATGAGTTTATACGGCCATGGGATCCAAAATTGTGGTTCTAATATTTTAGGAGTCTCAGTCTCTGTATTTTAGATAAATAATGGGGTGCTCAAAGTTGAATCAAAACCTCTCTGGAACGTCACCTTCATGAAGGACTGGTGTGTTACACTGTAATAGTCCAGGTGAACCTCATACACTCAGTGCACATAGAGAGCTTTTAAGCACCATGCATCTAATAAAAAATTAAAACTACGTTTCCTAGCTCACCAGGCTTGTGCTTGATGTTGTCCTTGGAGCCGCACTTGGACGTCACCTTACTCAAGTCCACCTTCTTGTTGAGGATCTGCACCTGTCGAACGTCACACAAGACCTTTTACTACTCGTGTGCAGGGATACGGGGGTTTCTTCTTCAGCTTCAGTCACACCTTGTATTACCACCGTTAGGGGAGATCAAATGGTGGACTGCAAACCGTCCTCCATATTGTGGCAACCGTGCAAAAAGAGAATAATTCAGATGGCATCTCTGAGATCATGCTACTTTGAGAACCCAAACAAATTGCAAAACAGTGGTTGAGTCTGACACAATCCTTTTTTTTTAAAGCGAACACTCACACTAAATGTAGTAAAAATAATTTTAGATATGTGCCGTAAAGACGGAAGGTCCCCCCTGGTGCAGAGGGCGTTTAAAATAGCACGCGTCAAGAGAAGAAGCTCAGTGCAGGACGGCATCATTTCAGGAAGAACCGGAGGTCCCACATGGACCTCTCAGTCCGGGGTGATCCTCTCCCACAGAACCAGACGCTCAACAGAGGCGGAGCCGATCGGAAGCCTGGCGTTTGCTCGCTTGACCTTGTTATTTGTTTAGTAAATTAGTGACAGGACAACACAGGGGGAGTTTAAGGAAGCGAGGGAGGGGGCTGGTACATCAGGCTTGCTAGCATGCTGTCCAATGATTCCCTCTGAACTAAAGTGCTGGAGCTGGAGCTCTTTTACATACTGTAGAACTGGCACTGGCTCTCTTTAGGTTTTCCCATTTTAGGAGCAAAAACAAATAAGTTGAAAATATATATTTCTTCTTCGGTCTGTTGTTCCTTTTCGCCAGCTGCGCTCTGGTTGGTTGGCCAGGCAGTACTTACATTCCCTCCACCAGGAACGTGCTTCATATTGTCCTTGGAGCCCAAGCGCGAGGCGACGTGGCTGAAGTCCAGCTTTTTGGAGACTATCTGAACCTACATGGACACAGCATGGCAGCAAGAGGGAAGATGGCACGGAGAGGAAGTGGAAGGAGGAGAGGTGACCACAAAAAGAAAAGGAGAGGAAAAGAAAAGAGAAGGGGAGAAGAAGTCACCATCACGGGCAGGGTTAGAAAGGAAAGGACAGGAGGAGGGGCGGAGTTCACCTGGGCCAATACAACAGACATGTGAACTGTCTTAGGTGTGCTTGATATCAACTGCTGGGCAGTGGAGCGGTCCGAAATCTGGCTTGTGTTGCCATTTGAATAGCGACAGTGACAGAAATCCAAACGGACGGAAAGATACTTGAATGTCGCTTCACCAAGTCAGACGGAAAGGAAAGCAGAAGCTGCTGAACGCCACACAAAACATACTTTAACCCTCTGAACGCCAAGCAGTTCTGTTTCTTCTCCTGTCACAGTTTATTGTGCTCTTGTTTTTCACTGCAAAGAAAAGTCCTGCATCTCTACAGAAACAGCACGATCATGACCAGAAGTAGAAAGAACTCAAACATGTCGTGTGTGCAGAATAACACAGCGACATTGCCATAGAATATACAAAAAAGAAAACACTTGTTAATTTATTTTACAGAGTTTTTTTTTGCACGTGGCTGTTGGTGTCAGCCAAGTTGATCATGGCTTCCTAGTTACGATGAGGAGCAATTTGATGTTTTTACAGGATCTGTTGAGAGTAAACGGTTTATTTGGGGCGACATTTTAAATGAGACCTGTAGAATAAAATGTTTTTTAATTAAATATCACAATTTGAAGGTTGCTTTTTCTGATGAAGCGCCCCGGCACACAATGACGGTTTCTACATCTTCTGGCTGTGATAAACACGGTAGTTTTGACGATTGTTTAAAGAAAACATGCATTTCCATCCCGCTGGTATGGTTTTGGGGTTCAGAGGGTTAAAGAGCACACACATGCAACACAACACATCCGTCCCTATTGATCCACAGGACGTTATTAACAATGATTGACCATCGACAGCAGCAACATTGATACTGTAGTTCAGGGACAGGTTAGACTGTAAGATGTTAGATGTTAAAGGCCAAACCTGACACAGAAATACGTTTCAGATCCAAGTTAGTTGCGACAATTGTCTTCGTCTTCTCCATTGAGACACGAACACACGCATGTCACGCGATCACGGGTTTGTCAGCTGTGTGCCACCGCTCAGTGCCATGATGACATCTCAAGTGAGCCAGCCAGCAGGAGTCACGAGGACGTGAAACCTCACCGTACTTTTGCACCAACATCAGAAATTGTGACGTGGAGTGCACCGCCTGCGGAGCGTTACTGTACATTAGTGTGAGGCTTGTGAGGCTCTACTGCTGGCTGTTTGCTACTTCAGGGCAGGCCCCTGCTGCAGGAAACATTTGCTGCATTTACAATAGGAACAACACAGGATTTGGCGCTACCGCTGAGCGACAGCGGGAGGCCACATTTTAGACACGTGCCCTTTAAAGAAAAGAAAATAGATGTCAAAGGAAAGTAATACTGTCGGGAACACTCATTTTCTACACTTGTCTTTTCAATGAAACCTTTGTGATCCGGTGCACCAGACGTCTGCATGTGTGTGTGTGTGTGTGTGTGTGTGTGTGTGTGTGTGTGTGTCCGGCCACACTTGTCACTTCAGTGCGACCCTCCATGATAGGGTTGTGATTGGATATATTTTGTGCTCAAAGAGAGCGGCTGTAAAATGGTGATAAACACATAAATCCATCGAAAAAAAAGCCTCCTGTTATTTTTGCTGCTCACTCTTCCTCCCTGCAGTATCAGTAGGCTTCTTTTTATTGAAGAATAGTCGCTTACAAAGCAGCGCAAATTTGCTGATGAACACTTTTACTTTCCTATAAATTCGTCACAAAAAAAGTCCAATGTTATTTTGTCGTTTAAAAGCTTTCATTTTCAAGTGTAAAAATCAGGAAATACGTGTTCATCAGCGGTAACCTGAGCGCACAGACTTGACAGTTACTGCTTCATGGCATGACCGACATTAGTCGCAGTGAAAAGATGAATGTAACATCGGCCTTTTCAGCATGCGGACGTTTTTGTACTGCCTCGTTTTCCATTCCTTTCAGATCACCAACAAATTTGATAATACAACACATGAATATCGCGTCAGATTTTGTCGTATAAATTGTGATATAGATGTGTTTGTAAATGCGTTACCATAAATATAATGTTTCTTTTCAGCTGTATCTGTATCCGTTGCCGGGTAACAACACCTTTGGAATATGAAGATGTATATTTGAATAGAGACTTAATGTTTTCTAGATGGCTGAGTGGAACCCTGGAAGTGGAGGAGGAAAGCTGTAGTTTGCTTCAAATGGAGCCATTTTGCAATAAAAAGATGAATGGAACCGTCCTAAATGGCCCCTCAATGCTTTGAAACCTTTTCTTTGTGTTTGGAAATGTGCTTGTGGCTTGTCATTTTCAACTCGCCAAGTAGGGCAATTGATCGAAAACCAACCAAAAGAAATATGAAAGGTGGTGAAAATAAAATAATAAAAAATATGTGTGAACATAAGAGTCTGAGGTAGGGAGAGCCAAAGAAGGAGGGAGGTGGAGCGTGTGGTGATGGTGGGGAGGAAGGGGAGGAGACTCACTTTGCCCAGGCTGGTTTCTTTGGAGGCAGCGGCGGCCCTGCTCTGAGAGATGGAGGGCACCTGGGGAGACAAGACCCATCCCGGGTCAGCGACAACACCACATAACAACACACGGGGAGAGGAGGCGGGGCGAAGAGTGAGGTATGAGGGCGGAGGATGGAAAGTGGAAAGAGAATGGTTCGAAGCTCAAAGAAAGGCTGACGGGGGAGTAAAAGAAGATGGAAAAAATAAAGACAGCGAGAAAGGAGATGCAGACTGTATTTGACTGTAGCCGGTGAATGTAGTGACGACCTTGTGCATTATGTTAACTAACATGTACTTTACGCTACAGGTGAAGTGGCATGTATATTCTTGTTATGTCAAAATAGGAACATCAGACGCAAGAGTAAGTGAGGAACCACAGGAAGCCAGTGTCACGTGTTAAACAGGCCTCGAGGCTACATTGCCAGTTAGTTGAGGAGGCAGAAGATGCATGCCACTGAAAGCCAAGCACCCGTCTAGAGGTTTGAAAGCTGCAGACGGTCAGACCTACCCTCCCTCCTCCAGGCTGGTGCTTCATGTTGTCCGTGGAGCCGATCTTGGAGCGGACGTTGCGGATGTCGGGGGCCGGTGCTGTGCTGGGGCGAGCTGTGGTCCTGGAGGCGGCGGTGGTGGTGGTGGTGGTGGAGGAAGTGGGCCGAGAGGTGCGGGGCACCGTGGGCTTCTTCTCTGGTACCGCACCAGTGGTGGAGGAGGAGAGCGTGGCCGGTTTGGCTGCTGCGGTTCGGGTGCGAGAGGCAGCGGCGGGTGAAGCGGTGCTGCGCGTGGTGCTGGTCTTGGGCTTGGTAGAGTCTGCTGAGAGAGAGAGAGAGAGAGAGAGAGAGAGAGAGAGAGAGAGAGAGAGAGAGAGAGAGAGAAAGAAAGAAAGAGAGAGAGAGAGAGAGAGAGAAAGAAAGAAAGAAAGAAAGAGAGAGAGAGAGAGAAAGAGAGAGAGAGAGAGTTATATTTGTTTTTTAACTACACGTTAATTTCTGTCACGCAAATGTGTAGTGAAAAGTCAAAAGTACAGTATAAATCTCCAGCCTTAATCAAAACTTTATTGTTTGTCATTGCAAAGCTAGGTATCCATAATTTGAATGGTCTCACTTCAGGACATGACGTGTTAATAATGATAATTCTCTGCTATGTTTGAAGCAACAACACACCCAGCCACCCAAAGGCAATGTGCCGAGGACTGGAAATGATTTTAAAGTGCATTATGTATTCAGAAAATTTCTCTCACGCAGCAACAGCCGAACCACAAAGGATCTCATCTGTCATTTACAGTCGACACTGACGAATAAGAAAGTGCCAGAAAGGACAGTGAAGACCAGCGGCTAGAAAGCAGGCCGCAGAGACAAAAAGAAAAATAGCCGGAGAGGCATCCTCTTCTTCCATCCACATATATTCTGACATCAAACTGACACCAGTCTTTTGTTTGTTAGAAAAAAATCAAATGTGAGTGTAAGCGTCTCAGTGAACAAGACTGAAGTGCTTACACTTGCACTTCTATCTCCTGCCGGTGAGCACATTTCAGCATCCCTCAGTTCGGCGCGCTAAACCACACTGCACTTAAAATCTGTCAATTCACATTCTATGTGTCAGCTTTTTTCTTTCAGAGGGCTGCATGTGGAACCGTACATCCTGCTGTCAATCCTCCCTGAGAGCCTTTGGTGTATCTCCAGCTCCCGGTAAGTCGTGTTTAATTGAGAAAAATCCACACGCCATATCAGCAGGAGCTACAAACTCCTGTCAACGCCAAGGGGACCCTAATCCACAGGCTGCTGTGGTGAAGGATTATTTTTTTTACTCCCCAGAGCCTTTCAGTAATAAAACCTCGCTCACTCGCTCTCTGTCTGCCCGGCATTGTCATGCTCGGACGGTGCGTGTTGCAGTGACACTCCCGCTGACAGCCCTCATGTTGCTGAAATGTCAACTAATCTGTCGACGGGAGGAGCAAAGCTGTAACTGTGTGGGAAGAGCGAGAGAGGGGGTGAGTCCAAAACTGAGGAAAAGGATTACAGGAGAGGAGTGAAGAAGAGGGAGGACATCAATATATGCAGAGATCAAAAGCACAGAGGGGGGGCAACGGCGCCAGGTCAGACAGTGGCTGGAAATAATGGCATCGACAGATTTGATTAAATACTAAATTCTGTCAAATCTATCAGAAAAAACTGAAAAAAACAAACAATAACTCAATATTGTATATTAATAAAACTTATTGAACTCAGGCTGTCGAGGGGCAGTGTCCGTAAAAACAATTAAAAGGGGCTCCGGCGCGCAGAAGCTTTTCTAGCATGTAGGGGAGCCTATCTGACATTTCCTATGTGCTTGCATCATAATCTACAGGCTGATAGTTGAGTTTCTTGAGAGCGTGACTTGTTTCTGTTGTATTGTGACAGGTGAAGAGAGAGCTGTGATACCTGTAGAAGTCCTCAGAGCGCCAGGCTTCTTCACCTCTCCCGGTTTGCTGTCTGTCTTGGGGGCTGAAACACAGATGGTGAGCGGTGTAGTTGTTGCAGAGGGCAACGTGTGTGGATAAAAAGCAGAGAGCTAAAAATACAGAGCATCAAAAACGTGCACAAGCGTATCTGTGTGTGTGTGTGTGAGAGAGTGGCTGCCATTACCCAGAGGCCTTCTGGCTGCAGTGGTGGTAGCGGTGCGAGTAGGCGCTGTTGTGCGCGCTGATGTAGCAGTTTTACTGGCTGCTGTTGATGCTGTTCCATTCTTGGTGGCAGTGGTGGAGCCTGCTGAGGTGGCAGTGCTGGCCTTTGGCACAAGGGGGCGCCTCTCTGTAGTTGTCTGGAGAGAAAGAACAATAACAAGTTTTTCATGGGTGATGGCAAGAAAGGTCAGCAGCAGTAAAGGCTGCAAATCGATGGAAAGCAACGCCATCAACAAATCCAATGCTGTTAGCGCCAACATCAATGTCAATGCAATGATAATGCATTTTCTGTATGTATGTCTTCTGTCACCAGCTCAGTGACTTCACTGAGAAAATCAGGCAGGTCAAGGACCTTTGCCCCAATGCCTGTAACATATAGTTGCTCTCTGACGACTGTACATTTCATTCAGCGGCATATCCCCCACCTCATAACCCCTGCGATGACGCCACGCTCCACATACAGCTGAGCATCCCGGCCACACTGAACTGAGTCACCCCGGGCCCTCGGGGCGCCGAGTGGCTAAATAAAGGCTCTTAATTTTTATCGGCCGTGGAGTTCACACGGGTTGCAGTTAAGGAGGCCACTGGACGAGGGTGACAGAAGGCTGACAAACAGAGCATGTGGCATGAAGTCATAAATAACTCAGTGGGACTTACTGATAGAAATGCCCCGTTTCACAGATCTATCCATGTGGCCTGCAGTCATTGTATTATGATCCTGTGACAGTGCTATTAATCAGGCAAAGTATTACATTACATAAAAGTAAACCAACACAGCTCTAATCTGGGCATTTTCTCCTTTACTGGAGACTTTGACGTGTGAATACAAACAGGAAACACAGGGAGAGATGGATGTGGTTGACATGCCACAAAGCCCTTAACCACTAGTCCACCAGGATGTCACCACAAAGTAAAAACTTAAGATCTTGGTAGCAGTATATAGACTTTTCCACAACATCACTCAGGGGAAAAATCTACAGAAAATGTACTCAAACGTACTGTAGACCAGATGGACAAGAAACTACATTTTTGAGAGTCCCAAATCATCAAAAGCTAGACATTTAACAGTGTTTGGTCATACTTGATCCAAACCCATTCAATGAAGTGTCGAAGAAGTCCTTGATCTGTAGAACTGAGCCTTCTGCAGCCTTTGACGGTCCTGACAGACACAACCTACCTTGGGTCTGACATCACGTGCAGTGGTGGTGGTGGTGGAGGATGCAGGGCGGCTGGTGGAAGAGGTGGAGGGCCTCTTTGGAACAGCAGCGGCTGTGGATGGTGCCTTGGCTGTGGTTGTTTTTTTGTCTGAGATGGAGGTGGTGGTGGAGGATGTGGGGCGCTTAGTCGGAGCTGTGACCGAGCCGCTAGCGGCTGTGGTACTCAGACGGGTTTTAGCAGCAGCGCTCGGCATGGTCGCCCCGGCAGCCGGCTGCGACGCAGGGCCGAGACATAGAAGAGCGGCGGGGGGCAAAATGAGGAGGGAGAGCAAAGGAAAGCAAAAAATAAGGAAAACGGATGATAACGGTGGGAAGTTAAGCAGCACAAGCAGCATTAAACTATATAAATCATATAGGTCATTTTGTATCAGATTATATTTTTGTTTACATTTTAGATTTCGTTCAAACCATATATGTATATGCTATTTGAGAGTTATGTTAAATACTTTGGTTGAACTTTAAGAATTGCATAGATTTTTGCTACTCGTCAGTCTCGTAGAAGACAACACAGAAAAAGCCCACACAAATGTTTGTGGTCCTCGGATTGAGTCCACATCGCATCTCAAAAAGCCAACAAATTGCACGCTTGGCTCACAATACTTGCCATATCTCAGATTCTGTTTTTGTTACAGCCTTTGAAATTTGGTATAACATCAATCATATTGTGTTTTAGCAGGAAGCATTGAGATGTATATATGTATATACTTTGGGGGACTGCCCCTACCAAATTGCATAACAGTAGTAACTACAGTATGTGTTTTTAAAATGGCTTCTTGACAAAAAAATTTGGGGGTGCAAAAACAACAACATTCCCAGTGGCAAAAAACTATGCAATTTCTTAAAAATCAGCCAAAATATTTTACAGAACTTCATTTTACTAAATATAGATATGCACAAAATGTCAACTGTAACCTCCACCTGATTTGACACGGAATGGTCCTAACAATGTAGTGAACAAATAATTGCCATTGCTTCTATTGTTTAAAGTATATGTTATAAATGTGAACATAAGTTCATGACTTGAAATATCTCTGAACAAGGCGATTAGTACTTTACATACAGTATACCGTTGACATAAAGAAAGCAGCAGCAGCAGAAGCTTTAGCAGCATGCGTGAAAAATGGCAATCTCTGCCATTTAAACCATAAAAATCTAACAGCGTATCATAACCCAAATCATTTCAGCTACATGCCCTTGATCAAGGTGATATCTGAGGTTGTTTCTTTGTGGTAATTTTGAGTCTCTTTGTTGTTGTTTTGTTCCACTTTGTGGTTGTTTATAGTCTCTTTGTTGTCATTGTAGTCTTTCTTTGTGGTTGTTTTGTCTCTTTGGAGTCATTTTGTGCGTCTTTGTGGTTGTTTTGAGTCAGGTCAGAAATTGGCAGTCTGTGTAATGACTTAGATTATAACACACAGCTTTTAGTCTAATATTACACTAATTTACTAGTTGGACCCATGTTTGTTTTAATACAGAATATGGATCTATCAGTGTGTTAGGAGAAACATCCCATAGCTTACAGCTCCTACCTTTGTTTTCCCCACTGCCAGGTCCCTGCTCAGGGGGGCACTGCTTCCATTGGTTGCAGGTTTTGCTTTTTTGGCCTTCTCTGCTCCGTCTGGTCTTGCAGCCTTGTCCTTCTTGTCATCCTTCTTCTCCACAATCTTTTTGTTGGCCTGCACTTTGTCCTGCTTCTCCTTCTGCATCGGCATCGGTATCTCCGCTGGCTTCTCTGTCATCTTGGCTTTGTCTGCGTCGACCTTCTCTTTCTTGGCGTCTCCCACCTCTGGTGTCGCCTTTGTCTCCGCGTCGGCCTTCTTCTCCAGCTCGTCAGAACTGATATCGAGCTTGACGAGTGTCGGCTGTTGCTCCGGGGTCTTCTCCACTTTGTCTATGTGCGGCTCGTTGCCATCCTTCATCTTGGTTTCCTCAAGCTTCTCAGTTTTCTCAGTTTTGTTGTGCACAGTGGACTTTTCATTTTTGTCCACTTTTCCAACATCGTCTATTTTCTCCACTTTGCTCTCAACCTCTGTCGTCACCACTACTTTCTCCGTCTTCGACAATTTATCCTGTGATTCTTCTACCTTGTTCATCCAATCCTCTTTATCTGCCTTCCGCTCAATTGACTCCACTTTCTCCTTCTCTGTCTCCTTCTTTTCTTCCACCTTCTCTGTGACCTTCACTTTGTCCGTCTCTTTCTCCTCTTTAGCTTTTCCTGCATCCTTCATTTCTTTCTCCTTCTCCTTCTCCCTCTCTGCCTCTTTCTCCTTCTCTTTCTCCCTCTCTGCCTCTTTCTCCTTCTCTTTCTCCCTCTCTGCCTCTTTCTCCTTCTCTTTCTCCCTCTCTGCCTCTTTCTCCTTCTCTTTCTCCCTCTCTGCCTCTTTCTCCTTCTCTTTCTGTGTCTCTGTCTGTTTCTCCTTCTCCATCTCTTTCTCCACCTTGGCTGGAGTCTCACTGATTGCGTATTCCACCTTCACGCTCTTCTGCTCTGCTCTTTCAAACAGAGGGTCGAACAGGTCCACGTTCTTTACGCTGTCCTCCGACTTTTCCTCCTTCTTCTCCGCCTTGTCCATCTTGTCGGATTTTACTGGAAAGACAATTGATTTGAATTAGAAATCACGGCAATATGTCAGACGAGTAAAAGTCCTCTTTTCCAATTCAACAACATGCACAGTTATCGGCAGCAGTTCACAGACATTTACGCACAAAACCATCTGCAGAGAATTGTCAACTGAATCAATCAAATAGCTGTGCAACAAGTGCATCACAAAAAGGTTGTATTTGACTCATCACACCTGCTACTTGTGTATATTTCTACCCGTGCACTTCAGTTACCATGGTTACGCTTCGCTCACATCATCGACCTTTAACTTTACTTGACAGCGTAATTGTCAGATGCTAGCTAGCTTCTCCAAAGTAGACAAAGAGCAAAAGAAAGCCAAAGCTGGACAGAAGATGAGAATCGGTCTTTGCAAAATGCAGCTGGGAAGCTTCCCCCCGAAAATAATTGACACACACACACACACACACACACACACACACACACACACACACACACACACACACACAAAACATCAGGGGCAAAAATGTTTAGTCTCGCTTGGACATATTTTTGTTTGCATGTGTGTCACATTTGCAATGCAGAGAATGTTTTGTCTCATCAATACCTATGATTGAATAAGAACCGATAGTTATTATTACTTTCAGGGTTCGTTAAATCCATACGAGCATCAAGTATCACATGAAGATATAGGCGCTAACGTCTATGAGATCCTCCAGATCATCAAGCAGAAGATGAAAACTAGCTGATGAGAGTGACTAGAGAAAAATCTATAGTCATCTTCAGCCCATTTGATAGTGTAGATTTTCTTGAAGGGGTTCAAGGGGAAATAATAACACTGTTGGACAGTGAGATTACAGAAGAATTCAGAGCTAATCGAATACTTGAAGCCCGCAGATTGTAAAAGAAGTGCTTCTTTGATGTGAATAAAAGACAAAATACTACGAATCTGGATGGTGTCGCTGCCCTGCCAAACCAAAATGTTGTGCAATATAAACAGGCCAAAAGAAGATAGTTATCTTGTGTTGACTCACTGAATGAAACATGTGTGTTGGCGGGGGGGGGGGGGGGGCTGGGGCTGGGGCTGACCTAACAATGGAGCACGGTCAAAGCTACTGACTCCAGCTGTGTTCCAGTTTGGGAGCTAGATCCTCTGATGTCCACATGTCTGAAAATTTGTACAACATAATAGAAAGTGCAGCATAATCGTGTGTGTCCTTCCAACCCAATCCATTGTGCGCCTGACTCAGGGAAATGTACGTCTGCTTCCCACCTACGTGGATGCAATGTGCAGGAAGAGTATTCTATGAACAAGGACAAATACGTGGTCTATTTTTTGGAGTTGCACACAGGTTGAGGAAGGTTAAAGGAGTTCAGAAGGGCAGGACTCGATTCCCCAGTTTGTGTGTTGGTAGTTTCAGAAAACTGACAACTGAAGTTGTACAACAATGCGATTGGACATTCTGAGTTTCAGTAAATATGGATAGTGTAACAACAATAGTATTTATATTCATATATATTCAGTTTTTTTGCCTATATTGCCTCACATTTGGCAAAAAAGTCGGAGATAATCCTCAGAAAGTGGTTCACACTGAAACAAAAAATATGGGTATCATGTCTGTGTGTTCGTGTTATGACTGAGTAATAATTCTCTCAGTTGCAAAAAATTAATTAAAAAAATAGTAAGATTGGCTAATCACTCGCACTAGGTTTTCTGTTGTATTTGGCAGACTAATCGGAGAAAACACATCAGAGGACTTTGAATTAGGAATATGATTATCAAAGGAAGAGCAAAGACCTTTGATTGCACTGCTTTAGAGTCCGCGTGGGAAATACGGATTAACAGATCCAGAGGCGTGTGGGCAGACTGAAAGAGACCAAGCAGTAAGTAGTATATAGAGGGAACACAGAGGTGAAAAACAGAAGAACTGGTTAGGAATGAATACACATTCTCTTGCTTATCTGTTTTGTTCACTTTTTTTTATATTACCTTCTGTTTTATAGATAAAAAAAATGGTAACATGCCAATAATGACCTTTGAAAACGCAAGGGACCGAAAGAGATAGCGGGAAGACAACAGGCGGAGGAAAGGAGGGAACAAGACGAGGGAATTGGGGCGTAAACCTTTGAGCAGAATGAAATGACATTGTTAGCTTACATAACGTACAGCGAACCCAGACCTGGAACGTTGACAGACATCAGACCAAACAGAGAGAACACTAATAGGTGACTATCTACAAGAAGAAAGAAAAACCTGACCTAAATAAAGTGAGACAGCGGTGTGACAAGACAAAGGAAAGGGAAAAAGAGAATGGGAGCAAATAAACAAAGAAGGCCCTAATAAAAAAAAACAAAAAAAACAATGAGAGACTCGAGAGATCAACTTGATCCTCTATTTACTGCAGAGATATCATGTGTGTCAGAGCTGTCGATAAGCCCAGTGAAAATGGCTACATTGAAGCAAACAGCAGGAGGTGACAACCAACCATAGACTGTATGTATAGAGTGGACGTAGTAACCGTGACATCACCTTTTGGTTTATGGACTGCTGCTTTGAAAATGCAAGTTCTGCATTTTGGAAGTCGCCAATTTGTTTTTTGCAACCGAAGGTGACATGAGAGGGTGGAGCTCAGTACAACCGGACGCTGAATAAGACCTTTGCTAAATGTTACAATTAACTTTCATGAAGTGAAAAGCCACTGTGCAAGGGTTCAAGTTGTAAGATGAAAACACGGACAACTCCCAAACCGGACAACGCGATGGTTGAGACCTGTCAATCACCTTGTAGCCCCGCCCTAAAGCATACTCTGCTTTATGGTATGTTTGACTCTAAGCATAATTTACTAAATGAGCATCATGCTGTATTTAAGAAGACTTGGAACTAGAGATTGAGACTAGGGCTGGGCGGTATGGCCAAAAATTCATATCACAGTATTTTTGTTAGATTCTGGCAGTTTCACGGTATATCACGGTATTTTTTTTCAAGTAAAAACATTCATTCATTGATGCCGAAAAGGACCGCCGGCCAACTGAAAAGCTGTTGCGAGTGGTGAACAATGAGTATGTGTATCGTTGTTAGTTTCTATGTGTATAGATTGTAAAGCCCTCCGAGGCAAACTTGTATTTGTGATGTTGGGCTATATAAAATAAACTGAATTGAAAATAAACTGAATTGAACAGCTGTTTTTACGTTGGTACATAGAGGGTGTTAGGAAGCTAAACTGGAGGGACTTAGGACCCAGGGTCTCTTCCTGCGACGGAGTTTCTGTGAAAGTGGGCGAGCTTTACCCAGCATGCAGTTCGGCGGTGTAATTTTATAAATGTACAATTATTAGTGTTACAAATTCTTTGTGTCACAAACTGTTGTGTCGTGGTGATTTACCCTGTTAAAGAGCGTTAGTTGTGGGTTATTAATTGTTGATATAAAGTTAGAAACCATGACTCAGTCTCAATACACGTAATACAAGTTGCTCCGACCGCTGCTGCCTCAGCGGTAAGCTGTGAAAAATAAATTCACCTCCCGAGAGACGGACATTCATTATTGACGGACCTTGTGATTGGAAGCATCAATCACATGAGAACATGCTGGTACAATGGAGGTCAAGAATGATGTCAGTGCAGTCATGACGATATATTTTAGCATCCATACCGGCTTTGCATTTGGTCCTGAATGAACCCTCTGACCTCCGTTTTAACTGGATGTCAACCTGCTGCATTAGCAGAGCTGCTGAGGCTCCAGGACGCCGCGGGGTTGCCGTGTATAATATGTGGATCAGAGAACAATGAGCATCTGGCTGCAGCGAGCCAGTTCCATTCAAAGAGTCATTAGCATAATGATAACACTTACAGCTCATTTAGGGCTGTTAAGCCTCGACTCTCCTGAAGAGCACCACCTCACCTCAAGTCTTTTTTTCTTATCAATATGGTAAAATATGCAGACTCGACTCTTGCATCTTTAAGATGTCTCATCATTTGATGATTTTAGAAATGTAGGTAAAAAAAAAGGCACGTCCAACATTTTAAAACTGGGATTTGAACATTTGCATGACATATGCACACATTTAGGAATGCCTTTGCTGTTTTGTGAGAGAATCTACACTGGTCTTTTAAGACTTTAGTTCATGAAGGTTGTTTTCTTCACCGGCGAAGCTACTGAAGTGAAAAGCAATTGAAAAGGATCATTATTTTCCATAAAGAATAGGAAGCAAATATTCAGAGGTTAAAATGAATTTGTCATCGACTGACATTTCCTTCTTTCATCAGGCCTTCATTTGGCTCCTCAAGTGGATTACGGAAATACACTTGGCGCTCTCTGGCTGAGTGGGGTTTGTCAGCCTTGACAGCAGCACTCTCTGTGAAGTGAAAGCTACACTCCGTCCTGCCCTTTGGTGGCACATCAAACACGGTGGACGCTCTGAAGTGGTTGTGAAGTGGAGAGTGGACTTTGTGGCTCAATCTGAAGTGTGAGGCCCTCCGTTTGGCAGCTCAGTTACTGTATGAGTGGCAGTAGTCTCTAAACTTTAAACATCTTTAGAAAGTCAAGAATCAACTGGTGAACTTTTGATACTCGAGAAAAACTCAAAACGCAAGAAATCTGGTTAATGTGCTTACTTTAAACTTAAGTTCTGAATGTATTTATGAGAGTTCATACTCAGTGAACATTATCTGCTATCACTGAAAAAAAAAAAAGGCAAGTAGCCCTCATTCCAGAAGTAAGTGTGTGAGGTCTGTATATTGTAGTTTGATTGAGTTATAATACAAAGAGCTGGACTTTTTCAAAAGGCACCAAGGATTAAACTATGTACACATTTGTGTGTTTAAGACATCTGAATAGACAGATGCATACGGATAAATGCAAATCACACAAAAAGCTAATAATATGCACACAAAGACTAACAAACAATTATGCAAACAAAAATGCACACAGTGCTGCAATTTTACTGTGACCAGCATGAAGCAAAAGCCAACACATGCACATGGTCCGGAGTCGCTTACTCCAGCCGAACAGGGCCACCACCAGAGAGAACGTTCAATTCGACGGAACACAATGTGACAATTGTCTGCTTGATTCTCAGAATGAAGGCATCTCAAAGGAGGAAATATTGTGAGATTGAAATAATTTCATAACCTTCTTTCTCCTCTCTCTTTTTTAATCTTTCTTGTCTTGCGTTCCATTTATTATTTACGCCTTCCTCATCTGTCCGAGCATGCTTCACCCTAAACCTTTACTTCTTGTTTTCCATTATAATACATTCATTTGCAATCTCTCCCTCCTGTTTTCTTTGTTTCCCTTTTTTTAAATGTTTTTCATCCCACCCCACCCAATGCTTTCTTCTTTTTAAAAGCTGCTAATCATCGTTTCCCACAACCTCTCTCTCTCTCAAGACAAAGCTATAGCAAACTGCACACTTGCAGCTATTTGTGGAAATCATACAAAGCACGTGCGTATGCATTAACCAGGGTGGATATACAAGGTCTTTACACAACAACAGGAGCAACAGAAATACTCCCATGACCTTGGTAAGAAAGCAAACAGATGCATGAATACAACACACAGCCCGTGGCTCGATGACTCTGCCATGCTCCTGTTTAGACTTCAGGGGGGGATAAAGATCACTGCCCCTTTTCCAGTGGCCAGGCTTGTAACTTCTGCCACACACGGGTTTGTGGCGGAAGGCGGAAAAACCAGCCACGGCGTGCGAGCAAAGAGCTACAAAGATACGGACCAATAAGAGGAGAGAGAAAAAGCAGAAGACGGACGTGAAAGAAAGATGGTCGTTGTCCGTGCTCCCCAGCCAGTGACCCCATTTTGGCTCATTATTCGACGTGACCGTGACCCGCTTTCAGCCATCTTGGCTCTGCCTGTCTTCACCAAGAATCTAATGAGCATTTGGTGCTCAACATGAAGACAGAAGGACGAGCCAGAAGGAGACGGCCTTGCAGACTGACAGAAAATGAGGGGAAGCGTGCAGCGTGATGGGCAATGAGGTTGGACAAAGACATAGCTTCCATCAGCTATAATGGGCCATGTTACCCTGACCCTGTATAAAATATCAGCTGGAGAGCCATCTACTATACAACCTCATGCTGCAAGCTTATAGAGCTGCAACACACATGAACAAACCCATGAAGACCACCTGTGTCCACAAATGCAAAAAACTAAGACAATGTACCCGTTGTATCGGTATTTATTGACACACTTTGATTTGTCACACGCTCAGTACAGTCTGACGCTGATCTGTGTCTAAAATTGTCACGCGGTGTTTGACCAACAAAACAAGACAGATATTACCAATGTGGAATGTCAAGTAGCCCGCGGTATTTACACATGGTATTTACACACTCTGTTGCTGTCGACTTCTCTCAGCTTTTCATTATTTCACTTTCACTCTCCGTCTCTTTCGCTGTCTGACACTCCGTCTCTCAGTCTGCCTCTGCAGCTATTCCTAGCCCCGAGCCATTTGCAAGCTTAGACCAGAAAACCAAGTCTGGATCGAAACCGACTCAATAAAAGAAGCGTTCGAGCAATGACTGAACGGCCAATGCCTTTCGCCATGAACCACAATCTACACGCTTCTACGCAACTGGAGAGCACACAAAAGGTCTTGAGAATATTTTCCTCACCATACAGTTGTCAGTGATAGGAGTAGCATTGATATGCTATTTGAATAATGAGTCCTTGGAATTGCTGGCAGCAAGATGTCCTTTCTGTTTGTGCCTCACTGCAGCTCACACAGCCACCAAACAGAAGACAACACTCAATCAATACATCATCTTTCTTATTCGACCTTAATCCCCTCCCTGCATGCTGCACCCACTTTAACTCTTCAGCACCAAACCCTTTTTTCTGGGTGTCACCGATTAATTACATTGTTGGACTGCCACGTTATGTTTTAAGATTTTAGTTATATACTCTGCTGTGCCTTGTACCGGGATTGTTTTTAACAACAGGGTCTTCCTTTCTGTCTGATCAATCAATTTATATATTACATGTTCATATTCACGAAACTTTTCACAGCAGTCCATGAAAGTTATACATAGCGCTATCCTGCATCCTGCGAACAGAGCTGTGGCCAGTAAAAGCTTAACCTACAAACTCAGTTTCTCCATATCAACATCTTTGACAAGCACAGTTAAAAGGGGGACTGCTAACATGACTTCCACCTACCATCCCTACAAGGGTTAGTGCTGGAGTTCAAGCTGAGGCTGGTAAAGCCACCCGAGGGAAGGTCATCACCAATGTCCCATGTCGATTTGTTGCCAGCTCCAAAGTCTACACCTGCACCAGTGTTGAGTTTAGTGTTTGCTTCATTGCCACCGAACTCAGCATGTTTAGCCGTGTCAGATTTGCGACCGGTTTCCCCTTCAGTGTCGGAGTCTACTTGCAAAAGAGAGCTAGAATCCATGTCGCCAAACCTCTTGGGGCTGAGGGGCACTGAAAGCACAATGCCACCTGGCTCCTTCTCCACCTTAAAGCCCTCAACTGGGGCATCTAGTGGTGACAGAGGATAGCCAGCATTGCAATCTTTCAGCAGTGGGAATGGGGAGAGGCAGAGTCGGGGTTCCGGTGGGTCTTGCCGCAGGTCGTTGCGTGTGGCGCCCGCTGCTGAGAGGGTGGGCTGCGGGGTCTGGGACTGATCTTCTGCAACTGTAAGTGAGCGCTTCATGGAGTGTGGAGAGCGACGTGGACCGCCCATCGGCGACGCCAGCTGGTCCAGTCCTGCCGCATCTCCACCTGGGTATTTATCAGGCAGCTCTAGACTGGTTGGTACTGACAGGTGGGAACATTCAGACATTGCGCGGCGCATAGCCTTCCTCTGCTGCTCAGCTCGCCCCATAAAACAGGGCTCCAACTCCATCTCCCCCTCTTCAATCTCTTCTTCCTCGCTGTTGTCCCCTGAAGAGTCCTCAGATAATTGTCGGGCCCCCAGGGCTGCCCCGGCTCCAGCCACAACCTCGTCGGCCCTCTCCAAGTGGTTGTCGTTGACAACTCCAATGACGCAGTAGTTAGGGGCCACCTGCGGCATGGCGACCTTTGGGCTGGATTCAGCAAAAGTCGAGTTGTTCCATGGGTCAGAGGGCCCATGGATTGGGGATGCCTGCATCAGTGAGGCACCCATTGAGTGTGGAAGCATGGCTCTAGTTGGTGATGACAGCTCCATACGCCTGGCTGGGGATCCAGGAACTGGTGGCAGGGACACCCTGCTGGTACCCCCACTTCCCAGGGCAGAGGGTAGTCTGCCCGGGGAAGCTGGGGAAGGGGATGGGGAGGAGGACAGAGGGCTGTCTGGGCTTTCCCCTGCGCTGCCAAGTGATGTGTTACCTAGCGAGATGCTTCCAGAGATGCCCCCAACCCTGCTTGGCACCTTCAGCTCCGCATCCATGCTGCCCCTGCCCGGCTGCTCGAAGAAGCACAGCTTGTCCTCATCTGTGAGTCCGGTTGATGCCAGAGTCCCACCACCTACCACCAGGCCCCTTGGGGTACCCATGTCCAGGCCCGTGGGGGGCTGCCAATCCCAGCTCTGAGCCGGCACGGCGGGCGTCAGGGACGGCACCTTGCACAGCTCGCTGTACTCTGAGAAAGGAGAGCCAGGCTGCTGATTGGAGAGAGAAGACATGCTGTCTCTCCTTTCTATTCTAGTTCCTCCCCCCTTTTCTTTGTTCCACAGTCTGTCTTTGTCTCAGTCTCAGGTGTCCAAAGGTAATCTTCAACACTTCTCTTCCCTTCTCTCCGTTTTTCCTTTGTTGCCTTGCGCTGTTGTTCCTCTTCGTTCAGCCACTCAGGTGCGCTCTGTGTGTGGAGTCTCTCGTGCCGTGCCTCCGTTCTAAACTCAAACACACACTGAGGGTGAACTGGATGTACATCTCTCTCTCTCTCTCTCTCTCTCTCTCATTATTACAGTGCTCATGTGACCCAGTTGTGGCTGCCAATTGGCTACTGCCAGTTCCCAGATCCCACCCACTGTGGTGGAGTGAGTAAGGCCCCCTCCCCTCTAGTTTTCTCTTTCACTCCACGTTTTTCTCCCCCTTCAATCCCTTTCTTTCTCTCGTTCTGTCTTATGGTAAAAACACACACACACACACACACACACACACACACACACACACACACACACACACACACACACACACACACACACACACACACACACACACACACACACACACACACACACACACACACACAGCTCCGTCTACCCCCCTTGGGGAGGATTGAGTGAGGGCTAAAGCAGGCGCTTCGGGGGGAGGAGGGGAAGCGGATTGGAATTCAAGATTTTTCTAAACCATACCGTTCCACACATCACTACCATGCCGTCTGGATCAACGCAATCGATTTCTGACATTTATCTCTTGTATATGAAAGCAAGAAAGAGAGAGAGGGACGAATCAGATGGGAGAAATAAACCACAGGAGCTGGAAAGACAACAGCAATAGTAGCATGAAGCAACAGAGTAAGAATATGTGAATGTTTTTCATAAGCTGGCATGTTTCAAAGCAGAATGGTCTCTCCGAGCATGTGTGAGACCATAAGTGCATCTCCCAGCCTTTCCTTAGTGCTCAGTCTGAGGGAGAAGAAGAAAAAGAGGGGGAAATGGGCGTTATGGGAGATGGGTGAAGGGTAAAGCCCCTGGTAAAGAAACCTTGTTGTCTGTCAGACTCCATCTGGTCACATGTGGAGAATCCCACTCCATTACCACCCCCCATTCTACCACGCTCATATGCACACACTTGGATAATCAAACTTAAGAGGCTCTCCAAAATACACAGAAACAGTAGATTTTTCCCACATTAACACACACAGTGTATCTACTTGAGTTATCATTCTGCCACGTAGCAGGCAAGAAACATTCATGAAAGACAGACACGCTCATACATGCAACAATACAGCCACACACTTCAGGCAAACTCAGAGGAACACTGAGTCAAGCTTTTAAACATTTAACAGGAACTCAGCTGGTTGTGTTGCACAGAAACACTTTGAGCTCCGTTTTCGTTCTTGCTGAGTTCCTGTTAAATCAAAACTGTGATTTCTACTGAAGTTGCAGTGATTTTACAACCATATAGGTTGTGCTCGGGAAACTACATCTTTACACTGTCTGCTTCATACAGCAAACGCCTGAAAATAATCCAACCAATGTCGACTTCTTGTCTTGATCTGTACAATCACATGATACTAGGTCATATTTACCACTCCGGTGCTCTAAAATTATATTTTTTATAGAAACACTATCTCATTCACTAATTCTTATTGCTTCTGTCTGCAGTTACTGTATCTTTGCAGGTGCTGGGTAACAATAACCGGAACAGAAAAACAAAAGTATCTTAAAACAGTACTTTAAAATGATTGTTTAATATATAAAGACAAGCTATTAAAATACCCTGGACTGACAGAAATACACTTCAAACACTACAAACATATGTTTGCATTCAGATGGTGTCAATATACAATTGTATGGCTGAGTTCATTAGATACATGTCAGTATTATAGACTATATACAAAGATGGATGACGGGTTTCCACTTCCAGGTCCAACCCGACCCAATCGCGAGCACAGCTTGTTAGAGCGAGAGTTACCTAGTTGCTGCATCAAATAAACAATTAAAACCAAACCTATCAGAAAAAGTAACACTTGAACATACTGCTGTAACATCTACCTAAAATGACAAAGCCATCTTTGGGTAAATTGTATTTGACGTGTTCTTTTAGTTTTGTTTTTTTGTTTGACCCATGTCCCATCCGCTAACATGGAAAGGGGCGGGGTTTATGACCAATACTGCAGCCAGCCACCAGGGGACGATCAAGATGTTTTGTCTGTTTTTTGGCTCGTGTGTCTGCTTTGTGTGTCCAGTGCCAGTCAAAATAGCTGGGGGTTACAGACGTTCTTGTTGTTGTCGGTTTGGACTAAAGGCTGAACGTCGGCATAAAACAATGGTTTAGAACAGGCAGACAGGCAAACAGGGATGCAGACAGATGAGGGCAGAAAGAGGGAGGCAGAAGCAAAGCATAGGGATGAGGACAGGGTGTGTTAAGGGATGAAGGTTGGCCATCTTTAGGAGTAAAAGAGCAGAAAAAAAGAGATAGAAATGACCAGGACAGCCAGATGAGGCGGGAGACGGAAGCAAGTTATACGTAGAACAAGGATGTATGTGAAGGATGGCGAGATCAGTTTTTAAGGAGTAAGGCGGAGGTGTAAAAGAAAGGCACTAAGGGATCAAAGTGAAAAAGAAAGGGCAACAAAGGATGCAGGAAGTGAGGGTAAAGTGAGGGAAAGTTGGACTGGAGATTCTGTATGGATCACACATCGCCTCCCGACACCATGACAGGACGAAATGGAGAGCTGAAGGCTACAATGCTACAACGGCATCTTGCTTTGTGCTTTAACGACAAGAAAAAATATCTTCTTCTGCCTTACTTAAGGATTCAGTTGTCAATGAAAAACAAAGAATGGTACTCAATGCACACAATGATGTCTTTTAAATAAAACAGCATATACAACCCTACTACCTTTAGCATAACCCTGAACTTCTTAAAAGTGGTTCTTATTAACAATCTTTTTCATTTGGAGTACTGATGGTTTACTCAACAACTGCCAAATGGTACTTCACACCGAGAGGAAGACTTGCTTCATAAAACACGAAATGAACAAGAACTTTGTTTTCTTCCCATGTTTCCCCGCTGGAAAAAAAAGAGTCAGGCCAAGCTGGCATCGGAAAAGGGAAAGGTAGGGAGCCACTTGAAAGCAAAAGTCAATCTCTCCCTGGCAGCCGATGGACAAAACTGAAAAACAAATAAATGCAGATATGCTGCTAGATATGCTGCTAGCGAGAAGAGAAAAAGGGTAAAATGAGAATCCTGTGTAACATGACAAAGCATTTCTGTATTTAAAAACGCAGCAGTCATGGTAATGACGTGCCTCAATAAATAAGAAACGAGTGCTAAACAGCAACCAATGTGTTCATGGCTATGTAGAGTATATTTATAATTGTATTTATTTCACTTACCAATAACAAAATACCTTATTTTATTATACATAATTCCTGTTCATGAATCAAAATAGATAAATAAATCACCACAATGTAGGAGTGAAGACTGAATCTAACAAACAAATCCATCTTCTTCATGAGAAATTCTTACCTTTTTTAGGCAGAAAGGAGACAAGGCCATGCACACCTCCCTGCTCTCTATATACATTATACAATATGTGTTTTAGGTACAAATTGAGATTATGTCTCTGTTGAACAGATAAACTGGCATCATTCCATTTAGAAAAGAGTTTCATTCACAAATCGCTCTCACAAAGCCATGGCATCAAGCCAAACATTTTCCCTGGTTTACGTATATTTGTACCATATAGGTCTTGTTTTAATGCACACGGTCTGATTTAGCTTTCCATCTGATGTCCCGTATTCATGCACACACAAAATCATGTAGGACGGAGAAGGTCTGCGTTGTTGTTGTTGTTGTGGCGGAGCACAGTGAACGGCGGGACTTTGCCCCGGGGATAATGCCATTTTTCATTCCGGTGCACGCAGTTTTGGTATTTCGGTGACCCGCCGAGAGCTCCGACTTCAAGGAAGTGTGAGGAGAAGCGCAGCAGGGGGCGTGTCAGTAACAATCAGGCAGCAGCGAAGCGCAGTTTTAGGGTCTGCTCTTGGTGTTTTGGGGCTAATTTTGTGTTGTGTTTTTTTTGTGACATTGTGAAATAAAACCTTGAAAAAAACAAAAAGTTTGAAACTTAAAGTTAAGTATATACACATGTACAATGTGGCCACTGAACACTCTCAGCCGTGACTGGCTGGCAGGTGTAACTGCTAGTAATTGGAATGTAAAACACCTAAGATGGAGGTGACTGGAGTTCTGACTTTAGTTTCTCAGCCAGCTCCCGACAACAAAATCACCGTATGGTCACATCAGAGTCATCGTCACTAACACATCCTACCTGCACAGACAGCCAGGCGGTCGTGGACAGACAGGTAGTTGGGTAGACATGCTGGCAGGTGGGAAGACACGCTCAAGGCGGGTGTACTGTCCTCTGTGTCACATCGGTCGCTTTTTTTATTCTCTCTTTGTCTGCTTGCCCCTTGAAGTAAAAATCTGACAAGAGACCCATGGGGACAAACACACAGCCCACCAAGAGAATGACCTCACCCTGTCTGACTGGTTGGCTGGCAAAGACACACAAACATACACGCAAGTTGTATAATCCCACTGGGCGACAGAAGTGCTGTGCCTAATAACCGGGGCAGTGTTTTATTGTTGCAGCATCAACATGGTGATGAGTGTAATAGTCACATCGCAGGAGGTGTGATGTTGGCAAATTCACTCAAAGGTCAGGCTACAACTTTTTTTGCTTCTGAAAACTTGTGTGAATCCTTGTCAATGGGTGGGGAGAGAAAGAAAGAAAGAAAGAAAGAAGGGGAGAGAGAGAGAGAAAGAGAGTAAGAGAGCGAGAGATTGATTCACAGCCTCATTCCGGTGCTGGCTGGCCCTCGTCGGACTCATACTCGTCTCTTGGTCAGGTTACGGTGAAGGTAGCTTGCCGCGCCGGCCGTGAGCTTTACAGCCCCCTTCACCCTGACCAGGGACCGCCTGAGTGCTCGCTGTGCGCTAGGGCTGTCAACCAATAATCGAAATTCGAATATATATTCGAATAGTTGTTAAAAACTTAATTTCGAATGTGAAAATGTATATTCGAATGTAAAAAAAAAAAAAAAAAAAAAATATTTCGGAGGATAATTATCGTGAATCTGGCAACCCCCGCCGCGGCCGCGATGAAGTGTCCTCTTTTTGTGTGTGTGTGTGTGTGTGTGTGTGTGTGTGTGTGTGTGTGTGTGTGTGTGTGATGAGCCGTTCGGGGCAGAGTCTATGACCCGGAGCAGACGTGAAGCTGGTTGAGGCTTTCACAGGGTTTTGCTGTTGTTGTGGCGTAGGCTGCGGCCCACAGTAGCCTGTTCTGTGTTCCCTTAATAAACACCCTATAAGCCAGCTAACGTCTCGTAGCTTTCCTGACCCAGGGTCGCTACGCTATGTAAGCTAGAGTTAGCTTACCATTCAACGACAAGCAACTTGAGGCCACATCTCCAGAATGTGCACCCAAGAGAATATGGCATAAAATGTGGAACTTCAGCGAAACAGCCCCGTCTGGATACGTATTTTGCGCCGTCCGCCACAAGTTCGTTGTCTGCGGAACGACAGGAGGCCTGCACGCAAAAATTTATTTCGTTCGTATGCAAGGACATGAGGGCTTCAGGGAGTTCTGTGAAGCACTGGAACCGAGGTATCTTATCCCTGATCAGCACTCAGCATGTGTTTATTGTTGCCGTTCATTTAAACCGCTATGCACGACCGACAGTGCGGGGGGGGGTGAAGTGAACACCTAAACTGAAGAATTTCACACATATATTAAACACATATATTCGAATATATGTGTTTTTTTTTTAAAAAGGAATATTCGAACGTCATTTTTTAGCAATTTTGACAGCCCTACTGTGCGCCCTTTCCCCCAACTCAAAGCACGACTGTCTACCGGGGCGGATTGTCCGTAAATGTAAATACAACATTTTCTCCCTTGAGGGTGAAAATTCCTGTATTTTTTTCACATTGTAATATATATATATATATATATATATAATGCAGCGAAAAACATCTCAATGATTTTTCCAATATACAGCCCAACCATGCAGGCTGCAAGGAAGGCATAGAGATGAAACAAAAGCTGTGGTCAATCAAAGGGCTACATGCCAACTTTAAATGGCCATATTGAATCAGGTAAAGACAGAAAACAGCTGTGTCTTTCCATCTGATGTTTTTTATAGTTTATATCAACCAGCCCTGTTGTCTTGTAATGAGGTTGTACTAAACACTCCCAAGCAGGTTACTCATGAGCTGAGGCACATCTGAAACTGCCACAGAGCAAGTCAGCTAAAAGAAAGTGAGAAATTCCATTGCTGTGGCCTAAAAACTGAGAGGCATCTTAAAGTACAAAGAGAGAGAGAGAGAGAGAGAGAGAGAGAGAGGTGAACACAGGTGTGGAGAGAGAGAGGAGGATAATCTCAGCAGGGGGTGTTGGAGGAATGGATGACGGAGGGATTCAGAGTCTTTCGTGACGTCTATTTATAGCTCAATCGCATCTCCTTCATAGCCCGTCACAACACCCCCATCCTCACTAAACAGCCATTGTTTCCTCCGTAGCCCCTCTCCCCATTAGTCGCCAAAGCAACTGCCTCCTGTTGCTATGGCAACTGGCTCCTCATCAGCGTGCCGGGCTCCACGTGGGGGGTTGGGGGGGAAATGGTTGGAGGGGATGTTTGGTGGTGGTTGTGGGGGTGGGGTGAGGAGGGTATCGTCTGAGGAATCAGTTGCTGGTGGAGAAAGGGTGGGTGATGGAATTGAAAGCTAACAGTGTGTCTGCGTGTGAGGAGGAGGGAGGGTTATTAACAGGCTACATAATCTACTCTGCCGCTTGCCTCAGGTCAAAGAGTGTGTTCCAGTCTGCGGTGTCTTTGTGGTAATTACAGTCATCAGGAGAAAAAACAAGTAGTTCCTAAGAAACCAGTCTGGCGACAGAGTGCTGAAATGATGGATAAACATGGACTTGTGTTTGGCTTAATTTGGACAAATGAGAGCGGACACTGAAAAACACACAGACATATATAGTATATACACGCACAGAGACAAAGAGAAGATTGTTCCCTTCAGAAGCGGGATTAATCGGTAAAGAAGAAGTTGAGGTCAGGGGGTGCCAGACTTTAGGCATGCATGCCGAAAATAATACAGCGAGGCGAGACGCCAAGCGGACAAAACTGTCTCCAAAAGGAGAGTGAATCTGGGGCGGGCTTCTCTCGTTGATCATGGGAGACGAGGCCAACTTTGAATGTTGTGTTTTCAATTTTAGACAAATCCCACAATCAAAAGTGCAGCAAAATGTAAAGTACACAAAGTACTGATATGATATGAGTAGCTAGTTAATACAAACTGATCTCTTGTAACTAGTCGGGTTATTTTAACTACTTTAAACAGTTCGGTAGGCTTCCCACCACGGGCACCTATTTAACAAGAGAGTAGACTTCTGTGTAGGTCTATACTGGCTGTATGCACATTTCCCATCATGCAGTGCTGGAGTATTGTGTCAAGTTTGCGGTTTTATGTTGCAAAATTAAAATATTTTTAATTGCTGTTAGTTTGTAATTAGTCTGTCAGAACATAGTGGTTTATGTTGGTAAATTGTCATTTTTCTACTTTATGTTTTAACTATGAGTGACACGCCCCCCCCCACACTTCTCAAGGAAATCTGCCATCTGTCATATCTCTTTTCTAACATCCCATAGACATCCGTCACGTGACAAGGAGCCCCGACTAGACACAGTTTACGCTGTAAGGGGTCACAAAGTCATTGGGAACCACTAGTGGTGTAATCTTGTGTTTTATGAACTCAATACAATTTCTCCTGTCAAATGTGGATCAATAGAAGTATAAAGTAGCATAAAATACTCACGTAAAGTAAGAAGCTAAAAGTACACATAGGCAGTACTATTGTACATGGTTAAGTTCCCAATACAAAACCTCTACTTGAACTTTTAGCCAAAAGAATCTTGCTGACAAAAAGTATTTGATTTTGAATCTGAGAACAAAGTAAATTCTTGCAGAGGAGATTATTATTTCTGATGTTTGACATTAGTGTCACAGGGAAATGAACAAGGGGCTCTCAGATGATACTGTTCTCCCTCAGATGCCCACGAGCGTTGACCACTCGGGAGCTGGCCATGTGTTATTTGTTGTCATCATTTCAACGTTGCCTAAGTAGTGAATACTTGAGAGAGGAGAGGGTGTCTCGTTCATTTTCATTAATTAATGACATAATACCCATCGGCTCTACTATTCCCTATGAAGCAGCTGCCTAATCTAAGTTCATTATTCATAATGAATGAATCTGGCGCCCCTGGCCAAAATAGACATCTCCGCTCCACCCATTGCATTCTCTGTCTCTCTGTCACAGACGCACAAAAAATAAACAACACAAACTCTGCTTGTGTTTACAACATTTCCCGACGCCATAATCAAATGTTCACCAAGAGTTTTTCTACTCCTCCTCCCATCTCCCTCATTATCCCAGAGGGCACGCATTCGGACAGCAGCTCGGCTCCCAGAGCGAGAAGCTAATTGGACGAGGAGCCGTGCTGCGTGGGACGGAATTAATCTACAGAATAAAGAACGACGGGATAAATGGAAACTATGATGTCCGTATCTGTTACCACTACTATCCTAGAGTTAATTATCCGGTAATTGAAAAAAATAAAACAATTACTATGTATTTTTGTATTTTTAAGTGATGATTGAGGGCTGGAAATTGGGCTAGTGCACAGTAATAACAAATCTAACATGCCATTGAGGTATGATATGATATCCAAGCCAACTGAGAAAAAACTAAATTCATAAAACATTTTGAAATACATATTTTTTGTGTTACGTTAGGGTTGGTCGGTCATTTTGATTTTCATATTGTCCGGTCGTGGTTCCTCAAGAAGGCAGATCTTATTGACGTGTCTTTGGAGGTGTATATATATATATATATATATATATACATACATACACACACACACATATACACACACACACATATACACACACACACACACACACACACACACACACAAAATATACAATCCATTCGCCCTGTGTTGTGTCTGAGGGGACCCGGTTATTGTTCACCTACAGGTCCTGTTGTTTGGTGTTACTTCTCAAAGACAGTTCCCTGCTTGTGAAACAAAGTCAGCTCTATATTAAGCCTCAGGTGGCATTTCAATTCCATTTTCAGGATTAGTCAACCTGTGTCACAGCCAGACACTCATCCGGCAGTCGCAGGTTGGAAAAAACGGCCGCTCTCTACCATCACTCCATCCTGCTGGCTCTCTTCCAGATTATTTTCATACCAGTGACAATTCAGTCCCGTCCCCCATCTATCACTCTCCTCTTCTTCTTAAAATACAGCTTTCAGTTTTCATAGCAGCCTGTGAAAGGTTAAAGGCTTTTGACACATCCATGTACGTGGATGTACGTTTGCGTGTCCTTTGGCATACCTCGAGAACTTACGTTACATGTGAGCTCTTCTTCACTTCTCTGTTGTCAGCGAGCGATGAGCGGTTCCCGACGGCGCTGTAAGACGCAAAACTAGGAACCAAAAACTAGGAACCAAACCATCCTCCCGTACCAAAACATAGCCACGCACTCCAGAGGGCCTTTGCCCCCACGACAAAGCTGAAAGCAGCAATCGACCTGTTCCGAATGGCCGAGCGCAGGCAGAACAGAACCCTGCACTACTTTCAGTATCATTTGACATGTGCATGGCGGGAACTTGAACTTTGTGAATGTGTGATTGACTAAATCCCACCATGCTTTATCCGTCTTCCTTCCTCCTCTCTCATCCCTGCGCTGCCTGCTGGTTTAGGATATCTCCATATTTCACAGACTGGTACAGAAATGCACCAGCGCCTGTCTTGTTTACTTGTTTTGCATAATTAAGATGGTGGAGGCTTTGCTGAGACTGACTGCCTCCCGCTGAGGTTTGTGCAGTGCAATCCCTCTTGCCAAAAACCTACGACTGGAAAAACCTAGACGGTAGCATGCCTCTTCTATCCGATGCTACATTCTGTTACGTGACTGCCGACATTGCTCCATGAGCTCTCGGCTTGTTTGTGTTCTGATTTGTTTCCTCAGATTCCAATCATAAAAGAAGCGATGGACGTCAGCAGCAACAGTCTGTACTGCATTATTGTCATGGCAACCACAAATGACAACATGCAGTATCAGCTGCCTAAAGGTCATTGCTGCTGGAAAACGTACCACACAAACACCATCGAACTCCACTCGAGTTAAACACAACGGATTCAAAGTGGTTCACAGTGCAGAGACACAAGGACACAGAAAAGTTAAATAAAAACTAATATGTTCAACGACTCAAGAAAGAAGAAAGTATAGGAGAAGGTACGGATAGGAAAATGTCTTTTAAGTTGGTTACTGATGGGTTCAATGGAGTGATAAACAGAACAGCACTTAGTCTAGTCTGGGGATTAGATTTGACTGATTCATTTGTTTTAAAATGTCAAAGCCGAATCAAATATGAGACTAAGATTATTTGCATAGACATTCCCAGATGAGTAAGCAGGTCCAATTAATACAACTGTGGAACTGTTAGGTCATTATAAACTTGTTGGCAGTCATCCGAGATTATTGTTTCCTAATGACAGTGAATACGCTGTGTTAGTTTGATCACCATGCTCTAGATCAGGGGTGTCAAACATCCGGCCCGCCAGGGGGTCCAGTCCGGCCCGCGGGATAATTGTTAAAATTGCAGAAAAAATAAATACCAAAGCCGGGACTCGAGCCACTGATCCTCTGATTGTAAGACGGGCATGCTAACCATAGAGACACAGTCGCAATTGATTGCAGCACTGACATTACTAAAAATATTGCCCAACTGCGAGGGAATCGGCAGAGCAGAGCCCAGGCAGATTAACAGTGGGCTGACGTCTGAAGTTTTGGTCTTTATGGTTCTAGTTTATTGTAGAAAGACCTTAAAATAGGGTTTATCATCCAAAAACCTTCACCAATGATTTAAACAGAGAAATATTGTCATTATGTATGCGTTATTATGCTGTGATTTTACTGGTCCGGCCCACTTGAGATAAAAATGGGCAGCATGTGGCCCCTTAACTAAAATGAGTTTGACACCCCTGCTCTAAATGTAAGTGAATGGGGATGAAACACTGAAAAGCAATGTTGTGTTTTTGGATAACAGGACGTCTGACTTGAGAGAAGATTGGGTCCAAGTGTAGCACCTTAGGGAATATGGGGGCAAAATATTTAAATTACAAAAAAATTGGAAAATATACTCCTTCAGACACTCTCCTCAGACACTGTAGTAATTTTCTTTTTAACATCATTTTGCAGCAACATGTAAAACCATCACACAGCCTTCAGAATGATTGGTGTGGTTCCTTTCTTCTGTTAGTTGTTTTTTACTGTGGATCCAAGAGTGAGATTTTGGAGTTGACATACCATTTTTTAAATAATTTCTTTCTAAATAAAAAAAGAATGAATGCCCTTTGGCCTTTTGAGGCATTTGTTGGTAGATTGGTGTTTTTTTAAGTGCCTTACTACCTGGTCCTGCTCGAGGATCTTGGTGATTCTGTCAGACAATTACATTTTAGACGCCGTGGACATCTTACCAACAGGTAACAATGCAAACTGGATGGAGATATGAATTACTATAAAGAATATGAAATGACTGGTAATTTACCCAATTGGAAATCATACATTTTTCGAATTCGAGAACAGAATCTAGCAGTTAACAGGGAGATGATATAATACATCATAACGATCTGACGTAATGGCACAGTAGAGTTGGACCAGTTTTATGTCCATGTCATAGTTGTGCGTTTGTCTCTATCAACAGAATCGGTACCATCAGCAAGTGGGCTGTCAATGTGGCGTCTCATTAACTCCAGCATCTGTTGCTGTTCCTAGGGCAACATAAAGATCCTTAGTCTCTATGGCAACTCCCTGCTCCCTGCTCTTTCCCTCCCTAAAGGCCCTTTGAGCGTCTGCCTGTCTACCACTGGAAACTTGAAAATAACATTTTGACCTTTATCAACACTTTGTCTCCCTCATCTCGTTAAACTAAATAAACAAATGTGTTTCACAGCGAAGACATCAGGCTGAAGGAGCAAATGACTCAAGTGATAAATAAGGATGCTGTTAATAGCTTCATTATCACCTAAAGACTTTCAACATGAATTGCCTAAAGTGTGTGTGTGCGTTTTTCCCTCCAATCAAAGCTTTTTTTTGCCACAGTTCTATCAGACGAAGGTGCTAAATGGACCCTTCTTCTCGCTGCTAAGGCATCAAGGGCAAGCGGTGCAGAGCGCCTGCTCTGATAATCTGCCTTTGAGTCCTGCAGCTTTTAAAAGCAGTAAAAGCAATAAAAGCTTCTGGTGAAGCGTTCCTGTTGCCTCGGGGAAAGATACTGTTTTGTGCGTTGGTGTAACAACATTGCGGTTCTTCCACCCTTCTGAGAGACAATAATTATTGCTCACTTCACACTCGTGCATTGTTTTAAATCTCTGAACATCTAACGCTGTTGTTTTTTCAGAGCGCCCCTCTGTGATCTCTATAAAAAGATATCAGAACAAGACTTTGGCATCGGAGGCAATCTGGTCTCCGTTTGTAGTCCAAGTAATATATTGACCAATCACGTTTGAGCGGGCTTTGGCTGCATGTCCGTGGGGAGAGCAAAAGAGGTGGAGCCTTTTGGTCGAAATGCAATCTTGGAACCCATCGGTCCGGATATCGGCTGGCTACACCAGAGCCTCCGAAATATTGTCCATTGCAGTAGAGGCCTGGCAGAGCATCACCAGTGACGAAACCCAGCGTCTGGTGATGTCTATGGAATCCAGACTTCAGGCTGTCATTGACTGCAAAGGATTTTCAACAAAGTATTAAAAGTGACAATTAGATTTATGGTTATATTAATTTGTCCAATTACTTTTGGTCCCTTAAAAACGGGGTGGCCACTTATATATTTGTTGTAGTTCCTACACCGTTCAACTGTTTTGGATGTAAATACCATCAAATTAAAACTGAAAGTCTGCATTAAAGCACATCTTGATTTTTTCATTTCAACTCCATTGTTGTGGTGTACAGAGCCAAAATGATGAAAAATGTGTCAATGTCCAAATATTTATGGACCTGACTGTACATAGATGTGTGGTATTAAGTCATGTTTAGTTTGGAGTAAACTTCTGGCAAAGGGGCCTCTTATCACACTTGTCAGATGGGATGACTGCAATTGAGTGTCGTAGAATAATACATTTATCCACCAAATTCAACTCATAAAGTTTAGTTTAATAGTGATGGGGGTTGGTACCCACCATGTCACAACCGTTGTGAACCTGTGGTTCTGGAAGTCTAAACAGGGTGTAAGAAAACAATCAAGAAAGGTCTAATTTGCATTAACAGCAATACGATTTTGGGTGGTGCTTGCTAGTTGAAGCAACTTCAAACTATCCTTTGTGGGCAAACAGTAGTGAAAAGCATTTGTCACAAAAATGTTGCCTCCATACAATAAATCTCCCAAAATATGTGTGCGCTGCATATTCAAGGCAGTTTCCATGTAGAAGACACATTTCAAACTCACTGAATTTCGCGAAATACAAGTGCCTCTTTAAAAAGTTAATATCAAAATGGATAAAATGTTAAGCACAAAACACTGCCGGCCCCAGCGCCATCTCTCTGTGGGTTCAATCTGTTGCTGAAGCACCTTCTGAAAACAGAGTGACTCACGATCTTGTCCCACAGTTAGCGGTTGTCCTTTCCAATGGCGCCAACGAGGCGAAAACCCAACATTTCCCCCAAAGCCGTCTAAAGCCATTAGCTCACCCCAGATGAGTGATGGGACCATCCTGTACAAATGTCCCTTCTGGGCTACCATCTAACAGCCTGCTCCCCAATGAAATGAGCCCAAACAACAGCGAAAAGCACTATGTGGTAAAAATAGACCGCTGGTACAGTATAGTCACGCATGCCTGCCTCTTGAGGATTTGTGTTTGTCTTCAAATAGTTTGATGACTCAGATGTGTAGTGTATGTGTGTCTGTGCAGGGAGGCGGGTCCACAGCAGTGGTTTATTTGTAGTCTTTATACTGGCTGGCACCTGCGTTTTAGCTGAGCTGAGTCTGAGAGAGAAGGAGCAGTGTTGGTGCTGTGGCCTGAATGTCCTCCTGCTTAAGTTGGTGCCATATCAACTTTTTTTACTTGAATTAACACATTTGGAGTAGGAAAAATAGTATGCAGCCACCATTATCAGCTCATGAAGTGGTTATGGTGACTGTAACAAATTATTAGCTATTTACATATCCGGCAGATCATTAGCATTCTGCTGGCAGTCCTGTTTGCGGCACCTGATGTACCGTACTTTTCGGGTTATAAGCCGCTACTGCCTTCGGTCAGTGTCCCCGACAGCTCCCCGCTGTAGCCAGCTGGGGCTCCTGCTAGCGCTCCGTCACTTCCCCGCTAACTTCCGCTAGCTCCCTGAAAACCACCGAAAGTAGCGGGACCAGGCTCGACACCCGACTTGGGCAGAGGGGACGCGGGCAGTAGCAGCAGCAGCGGGCAGTAGCAGCAGCAGTGGCCGGTAGCAGCGCTATCTAGCAGCGCTACTAGCAGCGCTACTAGCTTGCTACAGCGGGGACACTGATCAGCCGTAGTAGCCGTTGGAATACTGTATAATGAGGATTAGCGTCTCGCGGCTAAGTCCCTCCGCCGACCAGTTTACATCCATGCCTGTCCGAAATGTCATCACTTCATCATTTTATCAGATTAGACATTTGTGTGAAAGTCATAATTAGCATTAGAGTTATGGACAACAACGTGTTTTGTGAGGTCCCAGTGAACTTTGACCACCAAACTGTAATCAGTTCAGCCCAAACACATAATGTCCATCATGTCGTGGAGGCAAAACAAAATCAAACTAGTTCAGATTTAAGTCTATTTCATGTCATTCTAGCCAACAGAACCACTAGACTAGAAGTTATAGTAAATACACAGTGCATTATTTATATGCATTTTCAATGTATGGGTGATGCAGGCAGACTTATATACGGTTGAAAAATGTGTAGGCTGTTGTCGTGTGCAGTCAGAAGGTTACACTTTGTACGGTCTATTATTTACAAAGAAAATATAGAGAATAGAGAATTATAAATACTATGTGCTGAATCTGCTTCAGTTGCACTCATTTATTTTGTTAAACCGACGTGTGGCTACTGGGGACCTAGCCAGCACTCTGTCCAGTGTTTGTATGTTCCCTCATTCTTGTCCACATTTGTCTGTATCTCCCTCCTAAGTTCTCTATAGAGGTGCAGCACTTCTCTGAACCTCCCTCCATATTTTCCCTTAATGTTTGAAACATCACCCTCCCTCAGGTTTACATCGTGCTGCATCTCTATCGGGCTTCTCCCGCTCACTTTTACTCATGTATATATATATATATCTCTGCCATTACAAGAAGGGTTTATAAATAATCTTTATCCCTTCCCTGTCAGCATTCTTTTCATATTCCTTTATCCACCACAATTATTCCTCCTCTCTTCACCTTTTGCCTCTCTCTGTACCTGCGATACATAGACAATATGTTTCAGAAGTACCCGAAAGCCTTCCTTTGTTTCGAACTCCAATTTATTATGGATTTAGCTTTTTCTTTTTATATCCTCCCTCTCTTCTTCGCTGTACTGTATTCCCCTGTCTGTAACCCTCCAAAGCGTTGCTCTTTATTGTGCTCCACATGGCTTCTTATCTTTTGTACAAGGCTTAAATACCACTCTTGGTGACAGAGACCCACCCCTGGACACTGACAAAAGGTCTCATTACACAGAGGGGAAGACAGAGCCAGCTGCACTCTGTCTGGCTCTTTCTCTCATATGCACACACACACACACACACACACACACACACACACACACACACACACACACACACACACACACCCCAATATGCGCATCAAGTACTGTACGTCAAATCTGATAAAGGACATGTTCTTTACATTCACAAAGCTGCAATATATTTTCCTCCATGTGACATGGAAGTGGCAAAAACACTAAATGCGGGCCCTCCCTGCTCTTGGGAAGGCATTGATCAAAGCTGCTTAATAGTTATGTTTGACACTCTGCTGTTCCCGTGGAGAGCTGAAGGCTTGCTCACTCTCGTCACAGCCTCCAACGGGAGGAAGAGACAGGAAGCGCTGAGAGGAAAGAAAAGGAAATGATTCCTGGAACTCTGCATCTCCATAAATCACAACACGCACACACCATATACAGGTCACATCCACACATCCGCCCACACACTAAAGCACAAAGTGTCAATCTATTCTATTTTTGGTTTCCCATCTGTGGCTGCTGTAAACATTATTCCTTCCCAGTCTGCGGAAAACTCTTCTCCTAAACGAGTAACTATGCAACAAATTCATTCTCCACTAAAACAGGAGCTGGACATGACGCCAATAAACATCTCCCTTTGGACTCTGTCTTGAATCTTTTAACTCTTAACTCTTTCACTATTCTAATCTGTTAACACACACGACAAACTGTTCTATTTTAAACTATTATCTGCGGCATAAACATTATTATTCCCCCCAAAAAATAAAGAGTATCGGAAAAGAATGCATTAGAGTCGATGGAGCACAGCCGGATAGTTTTAGGAACCGGGTCAGAACTGGCCAATGCTACGCTATGACTGGCCAGTCTGTGTAGAGAGGCGGGACTTAGCAAAGGGTCAATTTCATTCTCTAAAGCTCATGATCATAAGGGTTGGAAAACAAAGTGTCACCACAGAAGTGGTTATCGCAGGTTATGGCTCGATGAAGCCAAGAGGACAACATCATCTGCAAAAAGTAGAGATACCATCCTAACGCCACCAAGAAGACTCTTCAGATGTAACCTGTGCTTTCAAATACTAACCATGAAATTCAAAAACATAAACACAAAAAAAGTGGCACTCACCTGTTTGCATCTTCTGTCAATAGTTATATAATCATCACAGTGACTAGTCTCAATAATGATGCATGAATACAACAACAAAGCCACAAGGAATTAAAATAGGACTCACCTATGATGGAGGAGCAACCAAGGAAGCAGTCGTCACAGAACATGGAAGTAAAGTCGACAAAAAAAGAACAATTACCATTTTATATAGTTTAAAAGTTATGTCTACTTAGGAGACACACCAGAATGTGAATTGTTGATGCGTGACAACAGAGGGAGTGTTAACATGACACCAACAAAACCTTTTCCTTCCACATCCTTTTCTAGGAGAAGTTGTTAAGAAACAGGCAGCTAGTGAGGAAACTCGCGTTAATTGGACACACGAGAGAGAGAGAACGTAGAGAAACACCTCAGACCCGGGTGCAAGGAAAAACAGAGCATGGTTACAGTGTTAACACATCACCTGGACAGAAGAGAGAAAGAGAAGGTTGGTTTGGATTTGGTGAGGGTGTCTATTGGTGTCGCTAAGGAGAAAGACTCCGTGATTGGTTAGTAGTAGCACACCCGTCAACAGCAACACTGTTAATTATGAGGACATCCCAGCAGTGCACCATTTGGAATTGAAATACTCACAGATTAGAGTCAAGCCAATCCACAGCCTCAATTTTCAACACTTGAGTCCATGCGTTAGTCACTCAGAAACAAAAAGCCCCAGCCAGGTTTATAAACATATGTGGTCATGCAAGGTTTTGATAATTCATCTAAGCCCTAATCAGTTCAGGACACCCAAGCAATCGATCTTGCCCAAAATGGGATTGGAATTAGGTTGCATATATCTGATAGACTGAATGAAACCCCATGCATAAACCATTCGTGTTCATTTTTTAGTTACTCTATGATTAACTTCTATTTTGTCCGGGGCTGACTGCAACAAACCTTCGATGATGGGGGTAACTGGAGGGACCACAGCTGGTTCTTCCATGGGATCAGCAAAGCTGGGGACGAAGGGCTTAGCTGTAGGGTTAAGACCAGATCCTGGGCTTGTCGCTTGAGGGGAGGAGGGGCTGATGGCTGGGGATGCAGGGAAAATCTTTACCCGTGGGGAGGTGGGACTCTTTGCAGAGGAGGAAGATGAAGAACGAGACTTCTTGGGTTGCTTCTGGGAAGATTTTGCCTCGTTGTGCTCTTTGGGTTGGAATTCCTGCGCTGTGGTTTTGGGGGAGCGGAGAGGGGCCGGGCAAGGAGTGTCAAAGGACAACCCCAAGGTTAAAGGAGGACCTGAAGTGCTCACGTCACTGAAGTCAAATAGCTCGCTGGTGCTGCTCATGCTGGAGTCGTTCAGGAGCCATGAAGCATCTGAGGGTGAGAGAGGCGGGGCCGAGGCTAACACCTCGCCTTTCGGGGAAGGGCTTGGCTGGGAGGCGGGGCTGAAAGCAGAGGTGTCTCCCTCAGCTATGCCACGCACACAAGACTCTTGGAGGGAACTCGTGTTACATATTAGGCTGTCAACCATGTCACCACCTGGTGAAAAGACCTGGCTGCTGTTGCCTAAGCTTGCATTTTCAGTCTCCATCAGGAGGTCAAATGGATCACCGGGGCGAGGAGCCATGGAGGGCATCGTGAACGGGGCCGCTGTGGCTTTCAGCTCACTGTTCAGCACCAGTGGGTTGATGGAAGCAACTCTTGGGGAGAATAGGTCCTCAGACAGGGGGGAAGGGACCAGGCCTTCTTCAGGGAAGACTTCCTTTTCCCAGGGGCTCTGGCTGGCGTCCATGTCCGCAAACGAGGCCTCCTTGTTTGCCTGAACAGAACTCCCCAGTTCCATCATCACCTCCTCTGCGACTGGAGAGGTCGCTGCGGCCGAAGGGACAAACGGTTCTGCCGACACTCCCCATTCCTCCGGAAGCTTCTTCCTGCTCTTACCCTTCTTGCCCCGGCCTCCACTTTTCCCAAGTTGCTCCTCCCAGCAACCATCTCCTCTATCCCGCCTTGGGCCAATCCTGTGGTAGAACTCCTCTGTTGGGGGAGTGTTTTCTCCCTGTGTTTGCACCTCAGGGTGACCCCTGCTCTCGAGGTGCTCATAAGGGCCCTCGTCTTTCTGTCGCCTTTTCTTCTTCTTCTTCTGTTTTCGGTCTGAACCTTCTTGCTCCCTTTCGTCGCCCCCAGCATAGGCGGTGCTCTCTCGGCTAGGCCAACTCTCAGGTGGGTCGTCAGGGCTGACAGCGAGACGGCCGGCATGGCGACTAATCACCGTGGAAACGCTGGGGCTGAAAGGGAGGTCTGTCGGTAGGCAGCTAGCCTCGTCTGGCCAGCAGTCGCCTAAGGCACCTTGTTGTGGGTGAAGAGGGGAGAGTTTAAAGTTGGGGGAGATGGGGATGTGTATGTGAATTGGATCCATTAATCTAATTCAAACAGAGCATAACTGAGAAACTTGTATCAGGCAAAAACAACATAACTAAGAAGATCATTCCACTGAAAATGTACATGTATTTTGTTGCAGAATATTTGTTTTTAGAGAATTTTTAATTATAGTAGCTGTTATAGCTATTCGTTATTTGCTGAGATGGTGGGATGGCTGAGAAGATGACAACATGTTTCAGACACAGCAGAGAAGCATCTGGAGGAATCCCAGTCCAGAAGTGGAGTATGTTGTTCCAGAAAGCTGAGCCTTAACCGCTACACCCTCTGTAGATATGAATCTGTCACGCTTTAGTCAAATAAGCAAATGTGTGTCTTTTGTTGTTCAAAAAAATAAACAAAATATATCGCCATCCAAAGCTGAATTTCAAGTCTTAAAAATGCCTTCCGTGTCAATGCTGAGTGAATGAATGCTTGGGGCAAACATATTGGGCAGTATTACATCAAATGATATAGATGAGTGGTACTTTCGGGTGGCTGACTCACCGCAGCCTCCGGGTCTAGAACGGTGAATGCTTACGCTTAAACTATTGGGCAGCAAAAGAACTTCGTTTGAAATCAAAACAGAGAGCGAGAGTCAGGTGTGTGCGAGTGCGTGTTCATGTGCACATCTGTAGTACATACATGTACAGAGTAGAACGCACAAAAAGACTGCTTATTGGTGCCATAGAAAAGGAGGTCAATTACAGGCAACTGTGCCGTAACTAAAACAGCTTGGCTTCAAGACTTAGTAAAAATAAAGCTCAGGTAGACGAGAGGGAACAAAAGTAGAGAAGAAATTGCCCACTGAGGGTTGTTCTGCTACTTTGGCCCAGTTTCTTTCTAGTTTTCAGTTATATATACGCACACGCACACACACACACTCGCACACACACACACACACACACACACACACACACAGCTCAAGTGGAGCAGCTGTCAGGCCCCATATAGTCCAGTTAGTCTCCGGAGGATCTT